>CAXKTH010000103.1:755000-927500 GCA_964056705.1 Troilus luridus
AGAGGGATTTCTATGTCCCTAGAGGGATTTCTAGGTCCCTAGAGAGAGAGATTTCTATGTCCCTAGAGGGTTTTCTAGGTCCCTAGAGGGATTTCTAGGTCCCTAGAGGGATTTCTAGGTCCCTAGAGGGATTTCTAGGTCCCTAGAGGGATTTCTAGGTCCCTAGAGGGATTTCTAGGTCCCTAGAGGGATAGATTTCTATGTCCCTAGAGGGATTTCTATGTCCCTAGAGAGATTTCAATGTCCCTAGAGAGATTTCTAGGTCCCTAGAGGGATTTCAATGTCCCTAGATAGATTTCTAGGTCCCTAGAGGGATAGATTTCAATGTCCCTAGAGGGATTTCTAGGTCCCTAGAGGGATTTCTATGTCCCTAGAGGGATAGATTTCTATGTCCCTAGAGGGATTTCTATGTCGCTAGAGGGATTTCTATGTCCCTAGAGGGATTTCTAGGTCCCTAGAGGGATTTCTAGGTCCCTAGAGGGATAGATTTCTATGTCCCTAGAGGGATTTCTATGTCACTAGAGATATTTCTAGGTCCCTAGAGGGATTTCAATGTCCCTAGAGGGATTTCTAGGTCCCTAGAGGGATAGATTTCTAGGTCCCTAGAGGGATTTCTATGTCCCTAGAGGGATTTCAATGTCCCTAGAGGGATTTCTATGTCCCTAGAGGGATTTCTATGTCCCTAGAGGGATAGATTTCTATGTCCCTAGAGGGATTTCTATGTCCCTATAGGGATTTCTATGTCCCTAGAGGGATTTCTATGTCCCTAGAGGGATTTCTATGTCGCTACAGGGATTTCTATGTCGCTAGAGGGATTTCTAGGTCCCTAGAGGGATTTCTAGGTCCCTAGAGAGAGAGATTACTATGTCCCTAGAGGGATTTCTAGGTCCCTAGAGAGAGAGATTTCTATGTCCCTAGAGGGATTTCTAGGTCCCTAGAGGGATTTCTAGGTCCCTAGAGGGATAGATTTCTAGGTCCCTAGAGGGATAGATTTCTAGGTCCCTAGAGGGATTTCAATGTCCCTAGAGGGATTTCTATGTCCCTAGAGGGATTTCTATGTCCCTAGAGGGATTTCTATGTCCCTAGAGGGATAGATTTCTATGTCCCTAGAGGGATTTCTATGTCCCTAGAGGGATTTCTAGGTCCCTAGAGAGAGAGATTTCTATGTCCCTAGAGGGATTTCTAGGTCCCTAGAGGGATTTCTAGGTCCCTAGAGGGATTTCTAGGTCCCTATAGGGATTTCTAGGTCCCTAGAGGGATTTCTAGGTCCCTAGAGGGATTTCTAGGTCCCTAGAGGGATTTCTAGGTTCCTAGAGGGATTTCTAGGTCCCTAGAGGGATTTCTAGGTCCCTAGAGGGATTTCTAGGTCACTAGAGGGATTTCTAGGTCCCTAGAGGGATTTCTAGGTCCCTAGAGGGATTTCTAGGTTCCTAGAGGGATTTCTATGTCCCTAGAGGGATTTCTAGGTCCCTAGAGGGATTTCTATGTCCCTAGAGCGATAGATTTCTATGTCCCTAGAGGGATTTCTATGTCGCTAGAGGGATTTCTATGTCGCTAGAGGGATTTCTAGGTCCCTAGAGGGATTTCTAGGTCCCTAGAGAGAGAGATTTCTATGTCCCTAGAGGGATTTCTAGGTCCCTAGAGGTATTTCTAGGTCCCTAGAGGGATAGATTTCTAGGTCCCTAGAGGGATAGATTTCTAGGTCCCTAGAGGGATTTCAATGTCCCTAGAGGGATTTCTAGGTCCCTAGAGGGATAGATTTCTAGGTCCCTAGAGGGATTTCAATGTCCCTAGAGGGATTTCTAGGTCCCTAGAGGGATTTCAATGTCCCTAGAGGGATTTCTAGGTCCCTAGAGGGATAGATTTCTAGGTCCCTAGAGGGATTTCTATGTCCCTAGAGGGATTTCTATGTCGCTAGAGGGATTTCTATGTCACTAGAGGGATTTCTATGTCCCTAGAGGGATTTCTAGGTCCCTAGAGGGATTTCTATGTCCCTAGAGCGATAGATTTCTATGTCCCTAGAGGGATTTCTATGTCGCTAGAGGGATTTCTATGTCGCTAGAGGGATTTCTAGGTCCCTAGAGGGATTTCTAGGTCCCTAGAGAGAGAGATTTCTATGTCCCTAGAGGGATTTCTAGGTCCCTAGAGGGATTTCTAGGTCCCTAGAGGGATAGATTTCTAGGTCCCTAGAGGGATAGATTTCTAGGTCCCTAGAGGGATTTCAATGTCCCTAGAGGGATTTCTAGGTCCCTAGAGGGATAGATTTCTAGGTCCCTAGAGGGATTTCAATGTCCCTAGAGGGATTTCTAGGTCCCTAGAGGGATTTCAATGTCCCTAGAGGGATTTCTAGGTCCCTAGAGGGATAGATTTCTAGGTCCCTAGAGGGATTTCTATGTCCCTAGAGGGATTTCTATGTCGCTAGAGGGATTTCTATGTCGCTAGAGGGATTTCTAGGTCCCTAGAGGGATAGATTTCTAGGTCCCTAGAGGGATAGATTTCTAGGTCCCTAGAGGGATTTCTAGGTCCCTAGAGGGATAGATTTCTAGGTCCCTAGAGGGATTTCAATGTCCCTAGAGGGATTTCTAGGTCCCTAGAGGGATTTCAATGTCCCTAGAGGGATTTCTAGGTCCCTAGAGGGATAGATTTCTAGGTCCCTAGAGGGATTTCTATGTCCCTAGAGGGATTTATAGGTCCCTAGAGGGATAGATTTCTAGGTCCCTAGAGGGATTTCTATGTCCCTAGAGGGATTTCTATGTCCCTAGAGGGATTTCTATGTCCCTAGAGGGATTTCTATGTCCCTAGAGGGATAGATTTCTATGTCCCTAGAGGGATTTCTATGTCCCTAGAGGGATTTCTAGGTCCCTAGAGAGAGAGATTTCTATGTCCCTAGAGGGATTTCTAGGTCCCTAGAGGGATTTCTAGGTCCCTAGAGGGATTTCTAGGTCCCTAGAGGGATTTCTAGGTCCCTAGAGGGATTTCTAGGTCCCTAGAGGGATTTCTAGGTCCCTAGAGGGATAGATTTCTATGTCCCTAGAGGGATTTCTATGTCCCTAGAGAGATTTCTATGTCCCTAGAGAGATTTCTAGGTCCCTAGAGGGATTTCAATGTCCCTAGATAGATTTCTAGGTCCCTAGAGGGATAGATTTCAATGTCCCTAGAGGGATTTCTAGGTCCCTAGAGGGATTTCTATGTCCCTAGAGGGATAGATTTCTATGTCCCTAGAGGGATTTCTATGTCGCTAGAGGGATTTCTATGTCCCTAGAGGGATTTCTAGGTCCCTAGAGGGATTTCTAGGTCCCTAGAGGGATAGATTTCTATGTCCCTAGAGGGATTTCTATGTCACTAGAGAGATTTCTAGGTCCCTAGAGGGATTTCAATGTCCCTAGAGGGATTTCTAGGTCCCTAGAGGGATAGATTTCTAGGTCCCTAGAGGGATTTCTATGTCCCTAGAGGGATTTCAATGTCCCTAGAGGGATTTCTATGTCCCTAGAGGGATTTCTATGTCCCTAGAGGGATAGATTTCTATGTCCCTAGAGGGATTTCTATGTCCCTATAGGGATTTCTATGTCCCTAGAGGGATTTCTATGTCCCTAGAGGGATTTCTATGTCGCTACAGGGATTTCTATGTCGCTAGAGGGATTTCTAGGTCCCTAGAGGGATTTCTAGGTCCCTAGAGAGAGAGATTACTATGTCCCTAGAGGGATTTCTAGGTCCCTAGAGAGAGAGATTTCTATGTCCCTAGAGGGATTTCTAGGTCCCTAGAGGGATTTCTAGGTCCCTAGAGGGATAGATTTCTATGTCCCTAGAGGGATTTCTATGTCCCTAGAGAGATTTCTAGGTCCCTAGAGGGATTTCTATGTCCCTAGAGGGATTTCTAGGTCCCTAGAGGGATTTCTAGGTCCCTAGAGGGATTTCAATGTCCCTAGAGGGATTTCTAGGTCCCTAGAGGGATAGATTTCAATGTCCCTAGAGGGATTTCTAGGTCCCTAGAGGGATTTCTATGTCCCTAGAGGGATAGATTTCTATGTCCCTAGAGGGATTTCTATGTCGCTAGAGGGATTTCTATGTCCCTAGAGGGATTTCTAGGTCCCTAGAGGGATTTCTAGGTCCCTAGAGGGATAGATTTCTATGTCCCTAGAGGGATTTCTATGTCACTAGAGAGATTTCTAGGTCCCTAGAGGGATTTCAATGTCCCTAGAGGGATTTCTAGGTCCCTAGAGGGATAGATTTCTAGGTCCCTAGAGGGATTTCTATGTCCCTAGAGGGATAGATTTCTAGGTCCCTAGAGGGATTTCTATGTCCCTAGAGGGATTTCTAGGTCCCTAGAGAGAGAGATTTCTATGTCCCTAGAGGGATAGATTTCTATGTCCCTAGAGGGATTTCTATGTCACTAGAGAGATTTCTAGGTCCCTAGAGGGATTTCAATGTCCCTAGAGGGATTTCTAGGTCCCTAGAGGGATAGATTTCTAGGTCCCTAGAGGGATTTCTATGTCCCTAGAGGGATTTCAATGTCCCTAGAGGGATTTCTATGTCCCTAGAGGGATTTCTATGTCCCTAGAGGGATAGATTTCTATGTCCCTAGAGGGATTTCTATGTCCCTATAGGGATTTCTATGTCCCTAGAGGGATTTCTATGTCCCTAGAGGGATTTCTATGTCGCTACAGGGATTTCTATGTCGCTAGAGGGATTTCTAGGTCCCTAGAGGGATTTCTAGGTCCCTAGAGAGAGAGATTACTATGTCCCTAGAGGGATTTCTAGGTCCCTAGAGAGAGAGATTTCTATGTCCCTAGAGGGATTTCTAGGTCCCTAGAGGGATTTCTAGGTCCCTAGAGGGATAGATTTCTATGTCCCTAGAGGGATTTCTATGTCCCTAGAGAGATTTCTAGGTCCCTAGAGGGATTTCTATGTCCCTAGAGGGATTTCTAGGTCCCTAGAGGGATTTCTAGGTCCCTAGAGGGATTTCAATGTCCCTAGAGGGATTTCTAGGTCCCTAGAGGGATAGATTTCAATGTCCCTAGAGGGATTTCTAGGTCCCTAGAGGGATTTCTATGTCCCTAGAGGGATAGATTTCTATGTCCCTAGAGGGATTTCTATGTCGCTAGAGGGATTTCTATGTCCCTAGAGGGATTTCTAGGTCCCTAGAGGGATTTCTAGGTCCCTAGAGGGATAGATTTCTATGTCCCTAGAGGGATTTCTATGTCACTAGAGAGATTTCTAGGTCCCTAGAGGGATTTCAATGTCCCTAGAGGGATTTCTAGGTCCCTAGAGGGATAGATTTCTAGGTCCCTAGAGGGATTTCTATGTCCCTAGAGGGATAGATTTCTAGGTCCCTAGAGGGATTTCTATGTCCCTAGAGGGATTTCTAGGTCCCTAGAGAGAGAGATTTCTATGTCCCTAGAGGGATTTCTAGGTCCCTAGAGGGATTTCTAGGTCCCTAGAGGGATTTCTAGGTCCCTAGAGGGATAGATTTCTATGTCCCTAGAGGGATTTCTATGTCCCTAGAGAGATTTCTAGGTCCCTAGAGGGATTTCTAGGTCCCTAGATTGATTTCTAGGTCCCTAGAGAGAGAGATTTCTATGTCCCTAGAGGGATTTCTAGGTCCCTAGAGGGATTTCTAGGTTCCTAGAGGGATTTCTAGGTTCCTAGAGGGATTTCTAGGTCCCTAGAGGGATTTCTAGGTCCCTAGAGGGATTTCTAGGTCCCTAGAGGGATTTCTAGGTCCCTAGAGGGATTTCTAGGTTCCTAGAGGGATTTCTATGTCCCTAGAGGGATTTCTAGGTCCCTAGAGGGATTTCTATGTCCCTAGAGCGATAGATTTCTATGTCCCTAGAGGGATTTCTATGTCGCTAGAGGGATTTCTATGTCGCTAGAGGGATTTCTAGGTCCCTAGAGGGATTTCTAGGTCCCTAGAGAGAGAGATTTCTATGTCCCTAGAGGGATTTCTAGGTCCCTAGAGGGATTTCTAGGTCCCTAGAGGGATAGATTTCTAGGTCCCTAGAGGGATAGCTTTCTAGGTCCCTAGAGGGATTTCAATGTCCCTAGAGGGATTTCTAGGTCCCTAGAGGGATAGATTTCTAGGTCCCTAGAGGGATTTCAATGTCCCTAGAGGGATTTCTAGGTCCCTAGAGGGATTTCAATGTCCCTAGAGGGATTTCTAGGTCCCTAGAGGGATAGATTTCTAGGTCCCTAGAGGGATTTCTATGTCCCTAGAGGGATTTCTATGTCGCTAGAGGGATTTCTATGTCGCTAGAGGGATTTCTAGGTCCCTAGAGGGATAGATTTCTAGGTCCCTAGAGGGATAGATTTCTATGTCCCTAGAGGGATTTCTATGTCACTAGAGAGATTTCTAGGTCCCTAGAGGGATTTCAATGTCCCTAGAGGGATTTCTAGGTCCCTAGAGGGATAGATTTCTAGGTCCTTAGAGGGATTTCTATGTCCCTAGAGGGATAGATTTCTAGGTCCCTAGAGGGATTTCTATGTCCCTAGAGGGATTTCTAGGTCCCTAGAGAGAGAGATTTCTATGTCCCTAGAGGGATTTCTAGGTCCCTAGAGGGATTTCTAGGTCCCTAGAGGGATTTCTAGGTCCCTAGAGGGATAGATTTCTATGTCCCTAGAGGGATTTCTATGTCCCTAGAGAGATTTCTAGGTCCCTAGAGGGATTTCTAGGTCCCTAGATTGATTTCTAGGTCCCTAGAGAGAGAGATTTCTATGTCCCTAGAGGGATTTCTAGGTCCCTAGAGGGATTTCTAGGTTCCTAGAGGGATTTCTAGGTCCCTAGAGGGATTTCTAGGTCCCTAGAGGGATTTCTAGGTCCCTAGAGGGATTTCTAGGTCCCTAGAGGGATAGATTTCTATGTCCCTAGAGGGATTTCTATGTCCCTAGAGAGATTTCTATGTCCCTAGAGGGATTTCAATGTCCCTAGATAGATTTCTAGGTCCCTAGAGGGATAGATTTCAATGTCCCTAGAGGGATTTCTAGGTCCCTAGAGGGATTTCTATGTCCCTAGAGGGATAGATTTCTATGTCCCTAGAGGGATTTCTATGTCGCTAGAGGGATTTCTATGTCCCTAGAGGGATTTCTAGGTCCCTAGAGGGATTTCTAGGTCCCTAGAGGGATAGATTTCTATGTCCCTAGAGGGATTTCTATGTCACTAGAGAGATTTCTAGGTCCCTAGAGGGATTTCAATGTCCCTAGAGGGATTTCTAGGTCCCTAGAGGGATAGATTTCTAGGTCCCTAGAGGGATTTCTATGTCCCTAGAGGGATTTCAATGTCCCTAGAGGGATTTCTATGTCCCTAGAGGGATTTCTATGTCCCTAGAGGGATAGATTTCTATGTCCCTAGAGGGATTTCTATGTCCCTATAGGGATTTCTATGTCCCTAGAGGGATTTCTATGTCCCTAGAGGGATTTCTATGTCGCTACAGGGATTTCTATGTCGCTAGAGGGATTTCTAGGTCCCTAGAGGGATTTCTAGGTCCCTAGAGAGAGAGATTACTATGTCCCTAGAGGGATTTCTAGGTCCCTAGAGGGATTTCTAGGTCCCTAGAGGGATAGATTTCTATGTCCCTAGAGGGATTTCTATGTCCCTAGAGAGATTTCTAGGTCCCTAGAGGGATTTCTATGTCCCTAGAGGGATTTCTAGGTCCCTAGAGGGATTTCTAGGTCCCTAGAGGGATTTCAATGTCCCTAGAGGGATTTCTAGGTCCCTAGAGGGATAGATTTCAATGTCCCTAGAGGGATTTCTAGGTCCCTAGAGGGATTTCTATGTCCCTAGAGGGATAGATTTCTATGTCCCTAGAGGGATTTCTATGTCGCTAGAGGGATTTCTATGTCCCTAGAGGGATTTCTAGGTCCCTAGAGGGATTTCTAGGTCCCTAGAGGGATAGATTTCTATGTCCCTAGAGGGATTTCTATGTCACTAGAGAGATTTCTAGGTCCCTAGAGGGATTTCAATGTCCCTAGAGGGATTTCTAGGTCCCTAGAGGGATAGATTTCTAGGTCCCTAGAGGGATTTCTATGTCCCTAGAGGGATAGATTTCTAGGTCCCTAGAGGGATTTCTATGTCCCTAGAGGGATTTCTAGGTCCCTAGAGAGAGAGATTTCTATGTCCCTAGAGGGATAGATTTCTATGTCCCTAGAGGGATTTCTATGACACTAGAGAGATTTCTAGGTCCCTAGAGGGATTTCAATGTCCCTAGAGGGATTTCTAGGTCCCTAGAGGGATAGATTTCTAGGTCCCTAGAGGGATTTCTATGTCCCTAGAGGGATTTCAATGTCCCTAGAGGGATTTCTATGTCCCTAGAGGGATTTCTATGTCCCTAGAGGGATAGATTTCTATGTCCCTAGAGGGATTTCTATGTCCCTATAGGGATTTCTATGTCCCTAGAGGGATTTCTATGTCCCTAGAGGGATTTCTATGTCGCTACAGGGATTTCTATGTCGCTAGAGGGATTTCTAGGTCCCTAGAGGGATTTCTAGGTCCCTAGAGAGAGAGATTACTATGTCCCTAGAGGGATTTCTAGGTCCCTAGAGAGAGAGATTTCTATGTCCCTAGAGGGATTTCTAGGTCCCTAGAGGGATTTCTAGGTCCCTAGAGGGATAGATTTCTATGTCCCTAGAGGGATTTCTATGTCCCTAGAGAGATTTCTAGGTCCCTAGAGGGATTTCTATGTCCCTAGAGGGATTTCTAGGTCCCTAGAGGGATTTCTAGGTCCCTAGAGGGATTTCAATGTCCCTAGAGGGATTTCTAGGTCCCTAGAGGGATAGATTTCAATGTCCCTAGAGGGATTTCTAGGTCCCTAGAGGGATTTCTATGTCCCTAGAGGGATAGATTTCTATGTCCCTAGAGGGATTTCTATGTCGCTAGAGGGATTTCTATGTCCCTAGAGGGATTTCTAGGTCCCTAGAGGGATTTCTAGGTCCCTAGAGGGATAGATTTCTATGTCCCTAGAGGGATTTCTATGTCACTAGAGAGATTTCTAGGTCCCTAGAGGGATTTCAATGTCCCTAGAGGGATTTCTAGGTCCCTAGAGGGATAGATTTCTAGGTCCCTAGAGGGATTTCTATGTCCCTAGAGGGATAGATTTCTAGGTCCCTAGAGGGATTTCTATGTCCCTAGAGGGATTTCTAGGTCCCTAGAGAGAGAGATTTCTATGTCCCTAGAGGGATTTCTAGGTCCCTAGAGGGATTTCTAGGTCCCTAGAGGGATTTCTAGGTCCCTAGAGGGATAGATTTCTATGTCCCTAGAGGGATTTCTATGTCCCTAGAGAGATTTCTAGGTCCCTAGAGGGATTTCTAGGTCCCTAGATTGATTTCTAGGTCCCTAGAGAGAGAGATTTCTATGTCCCTAGAGGGATTTCTAGGTCCCTAGAGGGATTTCTAGGTTCCTAGAGGGATTTCTAGGTTCCTAGAGGGATTTCTAGGTCCCTAGAGGGATTTCTAGGTCCCTAGAGGGATTTCTAGGTCCCTAGAGGGATTTCTAGGTCCCTAGAGGGATTTCTAGGTTCCTAGAGGGATTTCTATGTCCCTAGAGGGATTTCTAGGTCCCTAGAGGGATTTCTATGTCCCTAGAGCGATAGATTTCTATGTCCCTAGAGGGATTTCTATGTCGCTAGAGGGATTTCTATGTCGCTAGAGGGATTTCTAGGTCCCTAGAGGGATTTCTAGGTCCCTAGAGAGAGAGATTTCTATGTCCCTAGAGGGATTTCTAGGTCCCTAGAGGGATTTCTAGGTCCCTAGAGGGATAGATTTCTAGGTCCCTAGAGGGATAGCTTTCTAGGTCCCTAGAGGGATTTCAATGTCCCTAGAGGGATTTCTAGGTCCCTAGAGGGATAGATTTCTAGGTCCCTAGAGGGATTTCAATGTCCCTAGAGGGATTTCTAGGTCCCTAGAGGGATTTCAATGTCCCTAGAGGGATTTCTAGGTCCCTAGAGGGATAGATTTCTAGGTCCCTAGAGGGATTTCTATGTCCCTAGAGGGATTTCTATGTCGCTAGAGGGATTTCTATGTCGCTAGAGGGATTTCTAGGTCCCTAGAGGGATAGATTTCTAGGTCCCTAGAGGGATAGATTTCTATGTCCCTAGAGGGATTTCTATGTCACTAGAGAGATTTCTAGGTCCCTAGAGGGATTTCAATGTCCCTAGAGGGATTTCTAGGTCCCTAGAGGGATAGATTTCTAGGTCCTTAGAGGGATTTCTATGTCCCTAGAGGGATAGATTTCTAGGTCCCTAGAGGGATTTCTATGTCCCTAGAGGGATTTCTAGGTCCCTAGAGAGAGAGATTTCTATGTCCCTAGAGGGATTTCTAGGTCCCTAGAGGGATTTCTAGGTCCCTAGAGGGATTTCTAGGTCCCTAGAGGGATAGATTTCTATGTCCCTAGAGGGATTTCTATGTCCCTAGAGAGATTTCTAGGTCCCTAGAGGGATTTCTAGGTCCCTAGATTGATTTCTAGGTCCCTAGAGAGAGAGATTTCTATGTCCCTAGAGGGATTTCTAGGTCCCTAGAGGGATTTCTAGGTTCCTAGAGGGATTTCTAGGTCCCTAGAGGGATTTCTAGGTCCCTAGAGGGATTTCTAGGTCCCTAGAGGGATTTCTAGGTCCCTAGAGGGATAGATTTCTATGTCCCTAGAGGGATTTCTATGTCCCTAGAGAGATTTCTATGTCCCTAGAGGGATTTCAATGTCCCTAGATAGATTTCTAGGTCCCTAGAGGGATAGATTTCAATGTCCCTAGAGGGATTTCTAGGTCCCTAGAGGGATTTCTATGTCCCTAGAGGGATAGATTTCTATGTCCCTAGAGGGATTTCTATGTCGCTAGAGGGATTTCTATGTCCCTAGAGGGATTTCTAGGTCCCTAGAGGGATTTCTAGGTCCCTAGAGGGATAGATTTCTATGTCCCTAGAGGGATTTCTATGTCACTAGAGAGATTTCTAGGTCCCTAGAGGGATTTCAATGTCCCTAGAGGGATTTCTAGGTCCCTAGAGGGATAGATTTCTAGGTCCCTAGAGGGATTTCTATGTCCCTAGAGGGATTTCAATGTCCCTAGAGGGATTTCTATGTCCCTAGAGGGATTTCTATGTCCCTAGAGGGATAGATTTCTATGTCCCTAGAGGGATTTCTATGTCCCTATAGGGATTTCTATGTCCCTAGAGGGATTTCTATGTCCCTAGAGGGATTTCTATGTCGCTACAGGGATTTCTATGTCGCTAGAGGGATTTCTAGGTCCCTAGAGGGATTTCTAGGTCCCTAGAGAGAGAGATTACTATGTCCCTAGAGGGATTTCTAGGTCCCTAGAGAGAGAGATTTCTATGTCCCTAGAGGGATTTCTAGGTCCCTAGAGGGATTTCTAGGTCCCTAGAGGGATAGATTTCTATGTCCCTAGAGGGATTTCTATGTCCCTAGAGAGATTTCTAGGTCCCTAGAGGGATTTCTATGTCCCTAGAGGGATTTCTAGGTCCCTAGAGGGATTTCTAGGTCCCTAGAGGGATTTCAATGTCCCTAGAGGGATTTCTAGGTCCCTAGAGGGATAGATTTCAATGTCCCTAGAGGGATTTCTAGGTCCCTAGAGGGATTTCTATGTCCCTAGAGGGATAGATTTCTATGTCCCTAGAGGGATTTCTATGTCGCTAGAGGGATTTCTATGTCCCTAGAGGGATTTCTAGGTCCCTAGAGGGATTTCTAGGTCCCTAGAGGGATAGATTTCTATGTCCCTAGAGGGATTTCTATGTCACTAGAGAGATTTCTAGGTCCCTAGAGGGATTTCAATGTCCCTAGAGGGATTTCTAGGTCCCTAGAGGGATAGATTTCTAGGTCCCTAGAGGGATTTCTATGTCCCTAGAGGGATAGATTTCTAGGTCCCTAGAGGGATTTCTATGTCCCTAGAGGGATTTCTAGGTCCCTAGAGAGAGAGATTTCTATGTCCCTAGAGGGATAGATTTCTATGTCCCTAGAGGGATTTCTATGTCACTAGAGAGATTTCTAGGTCCCTAGAGGGATTTCAATGTCCCTAGAGGGATTTCTAGGTCCCTAGAGGGATAGATTTCTAGGTCCCTAGAGGGATTTCTATGTCCCTAGAGGGATTTCAATGTCCCTAGAGGGATTTCTATGTCCCTAGAGGGATTTCTATGTCCCTAGAGGGATAGATTTCTATGTCCCTAGAGGGATTTCTATGTCCCTATAGGGATTTCTATGTCCCTAGAGGGATTTCTATGTCCCTTGAGGGATTTCTATGTCGCTACAGGGATTTCTATGTCGCTAGAGGGATTTCTAGGTCCCTAGAGGGATTTCTAGGTCCCTAGAGAGAGAGATTACTATGTCCCTAGAGGGATTTCTAGGTCCCTAGAGAGAGAGATTTCTATGTCCCTAGAGGGATTTCTAGGTCCCTAGAGGGATTTCTAGGTCCCTAGAGGGATAGATTTCTATGTCCCTAGAGGGATTTCTATGTCCCTAGAGAGATTTCTAGGTCCCTAGAGGGATTTCTATGTCCCTAGAGGGATTTCTAGGTCCCTAGAGGGATTTCTAGGTCCCTAGAGGGATTTCAATGTCCCTAGAGGGATTTCTAGGTCCCTAGAGGGATAGATTTCAATGTCCCTAGAGGGATTTCTAGGTCCCTAGAGGGATTTCTATGTCCCTAGAGGGATAGATTTCTATGTCCCTAGAGGGATTTCTATGTCGCTAGAGGGATTTCTATGTCCCTAGAGGGATTTCTAGGTCCCTAGAGGGATTTCTAGGTCCCTAGAGGGATAGATTTCTATGTCCCTAGAGGGATTTCTATGTCACTAGAGAGATTTCTAGGTCCCTAGAGGGATTTCAATGTCCCTAGAGGGATTTCTAGGTCCCTAGAGGGATAGATTTCTAGGTCCCTAGAGGGATTTCTATGTCCCTAGAGGGATAGATTTCTAGGTCCCTAGAGGGATTTCTATGTCCCTAGAGGGATTTCTAGGTCCCTAGAGAGAGAGATTTCTATGTCCCTAGAGGGATTTCTAGGTCCCTAGAGGGATTTCTAGGTCCCTAGAGGGATTTCTAGGTCCCTAGAGGGATAGATTTCTATGTCCCTAGAGGGATTTCTATGTCCCTAGAGAGATTTCTAGGTCCCTAGAGGGATTTCTAGGTCCCTAGATTGATTTCTAGGTCCCTAGAGAGAGAGATTTCTATGTCCCTAGAGGGATTTCTAGGTCCCTAGAGGGATTTCTAGGTTCCTAGAGGGATTTCTAGGTCCCTAGAGGGATTTCTAGGTCCCTAGAGGGATTTCTAGGTCCCTAGAGGGATTTCTAGGTCCCTAGAGGGATTTCTAGGTCCCTAGAGGGATTTCTAGGTTCCTAGAGGGATTTCTATGTCCCTAGAGGGATTTCTAGGTCCCTAGAGGGATTTCTATGTCCCTAGAGCGATAGATTTCTATGTCCCTAGAGGGATTTCTATGTCGCTAGAGGGATTTCTATGTCGCTAGAGGGATTTCTAGGTCCCTAGAGGGATTTCTAGGTCCCTAGAGAGAGAGATTTCTATGTCCCTAGAGGGATTTCTAGGTCCCTAGAGGGATTTCTAGGTCCCTAGAGGGATAGATTTCTAGGTCCCTAGAGGGATAGCTTTCTAGGTCCCTAGAGGGATTTCAATGTCCCTAGAGGGATTTCTAGGTCCCTAGAGGGATAGATTTCTAGGTCCCTAGAGGGATTTCAATGTCCCTAGAGGGATTTCTAGGTCCCTAGAGGGATTTCAATGTCCCTAGAGGGATTTCTAGGTCCCTAGAGGGATAGATTTCTAGGTCCCTAGAGGGATTTCTATGTCCCTAGAGGGATTTCTATGTCGCTAGAGGGATTTCTATGTCGCTAGAGGGATTTCTAGGTCCCTAGAGGGATAGATTTCTAGGTCCCTAGAGGGATAGATTTCTATGTCCCTAGAGGGATTTCTATGTCACTAGAGAGATTTCTAGGTCCCTAGAGGGATTTCAATGTCCCTAGAGGGATTTCTAGGTCCCTAGAGGGATAGATTTCTAGGTCCTTAGAGGGATTTCTATGTCCCTAGAGGGATAGATTTCTAGGTCCCTAGAGGGATTTCTATGTCCCTAGAGGGATTTCTAGGTCCCTAGAGAGAGAGATTTCTATGTCCCTAGAGGGATTTCTAGGTCCCTAGAGGGATTTCTAGGTCCCTAGAGGGATTTCTAGGTCCCTAGAGGGATAGATTTCTATGTCCCTAGAGGGATTTCTATGTCCCTAGAGAGATTTCTAGGTCCCTAGAGGGATTTCTAGGTCCCTAGATTGATTTCTAGGTCCCTAGAGAGAGAGATTTCTATGTCCCTAGAGGGATTTCTAGGTCCCTAGAGGGATTTCTAGGTTCCTAGAGGGATTTCTAGGTCCCTAGAGGGATTTCTAGGTCCCTAGAGGGATTTCTAGGTCCCTAGAGGGATTTCTAGGTCCCTAGAGGGATAGATTTCTATGTCCCTAGAGGGATTTCTATGTCCCTAGAGAGATTTCTATGTCCCTAGAGAGATTTCTAGGTCCCTAGAGGGATTTCAATGTCCCTAGAGGGATTTCTAGGTCCCTAGAGGGATAGATTTCTAGGTCCCTAGAGGGATTTCTATGTCCCTAGAGGGATTTCAATGTCCCTAGAGGGATTTCTATGTCCCTAGAGGGATTTCTATGTCCCTAGAGGGATAGATTTCTATGTCCCTAGAGGGATTTCTATGTCCCTATAGGGATTTCTATGTCCCTAGAGGGATTTCTATGTCCCTAGAGGGATTTCTATGTCGCTAGAGGGATTTCTATGTCGCTAGAGGGATTTCTAGGTCCCTAGAGGGATTTCTAGGTCCCTAGAGAGAGAGATTTCTATGTCCCTAAAGGGATTTCTAGGTCCCTAGAGAGAGAGATTTCTATGTCCCTAGAGGGATTTCTAGGTCCCTAGAGGGATTTCTAGGTCCCTAGAGGGATAGATTTCTAGGTCCCTAGAGGGATTTCTATGTCCCTAGAGGGATTTCTATGTCGCTAGAGGGATTTCTATGTCGCTAGAGGGATTTCTAGGTCCCTAGAGGGATAGATTTCTAGGTCCCTAGAGGGATTTCAATGTCCCTAGAGGGATTTCTAGGTCCCTAGAGGGATTTCTAGGTCCCTAGAGGGATTTCTAGGTCCCTAGAGGGATAGATTTCTAGGTCCCTAGAGGGATTTCTATGTCCCTAGAGGGATTTCTAGGTCCCTAGAGGGATAGATTTCTAGGTCCCTAGAGGGATTTCTATGTCCCTAGAGGGATTTCTATGTCCCTAGAGGGATTTCTATGTCCCTAGAGGGATTTCTATGTCCCTAGAGGGATAGATTTCTAGGTCCCTAGAGGGATTTCTATGTCCCTAGAGGGATTTCTAGGTCCCTAGAGGGATTTCAATGTCCCTAGAGGGATTTCTAGGTCCCTAGAGGGATAGATTTCTAGGTCCCTAGAGGGATTTCTATGTCCCTAGAGGGATTTATAGGTCCCTAGAGGGATAGATTTCTAGGTCCCTAGAGGGATTTCTATGTCCCTAGAGGGATTTCTATGTCCCTAGAGGGATTTCTATGTCCCTAGAGGGATTTCTATGTCCCTAGAGGGATAGATTTCTATGTCCCTAGAGGGATTTCTATGTCCCTAGAGGGATTTCTAGGTCCCTAGAGAGAGAGATTTCTATGTCCCTAGAGGGATTTCTAGGTCCCTAGAGGGATTTCTAGGTCCCTAGAGGGATTTCTAGGTCCCTAGAGGGATTTCTAGGTCCCTAGAGGGATTTCTAGGTCCCTAGAGGGATTTCTAGGTCCCTAGAGGGATAGATTTCTATGTCCCTAGAGGGATTTCTATGTCCCTAGAGAGATTTCTATGTCCCTAGAGAGATTTCTAGGTCCCTAGAGGGATTTCAATGTCCCTAGATAGATTTCTAGGTCCCTAGAGGGATAGATTTCAATGTCCCTAGAGGGATTTCTAGGTCCCTAGAGGGATTTCTATGTCACTAGAGGGATAGATTTCTATGTCCCTAGAGGGATTTCTATGTCGCTAGAGGGATTTCTATGTCCCTAGAGGGATTTCTAGGTCCCTAGAGGGATTTCTAGGTCCCTAGAGGGATAGATTTCTATGTCCCTAGAGGGATTTCTATGTCACTAGAGAGATTTCTAGGTCCCTAGAGGGATTTTAATGTCCCTAGAGGGATTTCTAGGTCCCTAGAGGGATAGATTTCTAGGTCCCTAGAGGGATTTCTATGTCCCTAGAGGGATTTCAATGTCCCTAGAGGGATTTCTATGTCCCTAGAGGGATAGATTTCTATGTCCCTAGAGGGATTTCTATGTCCCTATAGGGATTTCTATGTCCCTAGAGGGATTTCTATGTCCCTAGAGGGATTTCTATGTCGCTACAGGGATTTCTATGTCGCTAGAGGGATTTCTAGGTCCCTAGAGGGATTTCTAGGTCCCTAGAGAGAGAGATTACTATGTCCCTAGAGGGATTTCTAGGTCCCTAGAGAGAGAGATTTCTATGTCCCTAGAGGGATTTCTAGGTCCCTAGAGGGATTTCTAGGTCCCTAGAGGGATAGATTTCTATGTCCCTAGAGGGATTTCTATGTCCCTAGAGAGATTTCTAGGTCCCTAGAGGGATTTCTATGTCCCTAGAGGGATTTCTAGGTCCCTAGAGGGATTTCTAGGTCCCTAGAGGGATTTCAATGTCCCTAGAGGGATTTCTAGGTCCCTAGAGGGATAGATTTCAATGTCCCTAGAGGGATTTCTAGGTCCCTAGAGGGATTTCTATGTCCCTAGAGGGATAGATTTCTATGTCCCTAGAGGGATTTCTATGTCCCTAGAGGGATTTCTAGGTCCCTAGAGGGATTTCTAGGTCCCTAGAGGGATAGATTTCTATGTCCCTAGAGGGATTTCTATGTCCCTAGAGGGATTTCTAGGTCCCTAGAGAGAGAGATTTCTATGTCCCTAGAGGGATTTCTAGGTCCCTAGAGGGATTTCTAGGTCCCTAGAGGGATTTCTAGGTCCCTAGAGGGATAGATTTCTATGTCCCTAGAGGGATTTCTATGTCCCTAGAGAGATTTCTAGGTCCCTAGAGGGATTTCTAGGTCCCTAGATTGATTTCTAGGTCCCTAGAGAGAGAGATTTCTATGTCCCTAGAGGGATTTCTAGGTCCCTAGAGGGATTTCTAGGTTCCTAGAGGGATTTCTAGGTCCCTAGAGGGATTTCTAGGTCCCTAGAAGGATTTCTAGGTCCCTAGAGGGATTTCTAGGTCCCTAGAGGGATAGATTTCTATGTCCCTAGAGGGATTTCTATGTCCCTAGAGAGATTTCTATGTCCCTAGAGAGATTTCTAGGTCCCTAGAGGGATTTCAATGTCCCTAGAGGGATTTCTAGGTCCCTAGAGGGATAGATTTCTAGGTCCCTAGAGGGATTTCTATGTCCCTAGAGGGATTTCAATGTCCCTAGAGGGATTTCTATGTCCCTAGAGGGATTTCTATGTCCCTAGAGGGATAGATTTCTATGTCCCTAGAGGGATTTCTATGTCCCTATAGGGATTTCTATGTCCCTAGAGGGATTTCTATGTCCCTAGAGGGATTTCTATGTCGCTAGAGGGATTTCTATGTCGCTAGAGGGATTTCTAGGTCCCTAGAGGGATTTCTAGGTCCCTAGAGAGAGAGATTTCTATGTCCCTAAAGGGATTTCTAGGTCCCTAGAGAGAGAGATTTCTATGTCCCTAGAGGGATTTCTAGGTCCCTAGAGGGATTTCTAGGTCCCTAGAGGGATTTCTAGGTCCCTAGAGGGATAGATTTCTATGTCCCTAGATAGATTTCTATGTCCCTAGAGAGATTTCTAGGTCCCTAGAGGGATTTCTATGTCCCTAGAGGGATTTCTAGGTCCCTAGAGGGATTTCTAGGTCCCTAGAGGGATTTCAATGTCCCTAGAGGGATTTCTAGGTCCCTAGAGGGATTTCTAGGTCCCTAGAGGGATTTCTATGTCCCTAGAGGGATAGATTTCTATGTCCCTAGAGGGATTTCTATGTCCCTAGAGGGATTTCTATGTCCCTAGAGGGATTTCTAGGTCCCTAGAGGGATTTCTATGTCCCTAGAGGGATAGATTTATATGTCCCTAGAGGGATTTCTATGTCCATAGAGGGATTTCTATGTCCCTAGAGGGATTTCTAGGTCCCTAGAGGGATAGATTTCTATGTCCCTAGAGGGATTTCTAGGTCCCTAGAGGGATTTCTATGTCCCTAGAGCGATAGATTTCTATGTCGCTAGAGGGATTTCTATGTCGCTAGAGGGATTTCTAGGTCCCTAGAGGGATTTCTAGGTCCCTAGAGAGAGAGATTTCTATGTCCCTAGAGGGATTTCTAGGTCCCTAGAGAGAGAGATTTCTATGTCCCTAGAGGGATTTCTAGGTTTCTAGAGGGATTTCTAGGTCCCTAGAGGGATAGATTTCTAGGTCCATAGAGGGATTTCAATGTCCCTAGAGGGATTTCTAGGTCCCTAGAGGGATAGATTTCTAGGTCCCTAGAGGGATTTCAATGTCCCTAGAGGGATTTCTAGGTCCCTAGAGGGATTTCAATGTCCCTAGAGGGATTTCTAGGTCCCTAGAGGGATAGATTTCTAGGTCCCTAGAGGGATTTCTATGTCCCTAGAGGGATTTCTATGTCCCTAGAGGGATTTCTATGTCCCTAGAGGGATTTCTATGTCCCTAGAGGGATAGATTTCTATGTCCCTAGAGGGATTTCTATGTCCCTAGAGGGATTTCTAGGTCCCTAGAGAGAGAGATTTCTATGTCCCTAGAGGGATTTCTAGGTCCCTAGAGGGATTTCTAGGTCCCTAGAGGGATTTCTAGGTCCCTAGAGGGATTTCTAGGTCCCTAGAGGGATTTCTAGGTCCCTAGAGGGATTTCTAGGTCCCTAGAGGGATAGATTTCTATGTCCCTAGAGGGATTTCTATGTCCCTAGAGGGATTTCTAGGTCCCTAGAGGGATTTCTATGTCCCTAGAGCGATAGATTTCTATGTCCCTAGAGGGATTTCTATGTCGCTAGAGGGATTTCTATGTCGCTAGAGGGATTTCTAGGTCCCTAGAGGGATTTCTAGGTCCCTAGAGAGAGAGATTTCCATGTCCCTAGAGGGATTTCTAGGTCCCTAGAGGGATTTCTAGGTCCCTAGAGGGATAGATTTCTAGGTCCCTAGCGGGATAGATTTCTAGGTCCCTAGAGGGATTTCAATGTCCCTAGAGGGATTTCTAGGTCCCTAGAGGGATAGATTTCTAGGTCCCTAGAGGGATTTCAATGTCCCTAGAGGGATTTCTAGGTCCCTAGAGGGATTTCAATGTCCCTAGAGGGATTTCTAGGTCCCTAGAGGGATAGATTTCTAGGTCCCTAGAGGGATTTCTATGTCCCTAGAGGGATTTCTATGTCGCTAGAGGGATTTCTATGTCGCTAGAGGGATTTCTAGGTCCCTAGAGGGATAGATTTCTAGGTCCCTAGAGGGATTTCAATGTCCCTAGAGGGATTTCTAGGTCCCTAGAGGGATTTCTAGGTCCCTAGAGGGATTTCTAGGTCCCTAGAGGGATAGATTTCTAGGTCCCTAGAGGGATTTCTATGTCCCTAGAGGGATTTCTAGGTCCCTAGAGGGATAGATTTCTAGGTCCCTAGAGGGATTTCTATGTCCCTAGAGGGATTTCTATGTCCCTAGAGGGATTTCTATGTCCCTAGAGGGATAGATTTCTATGTCCCTAGAGGGATTTCTATGTCCCTAGAGGGATTTCTAGGTCCCTAGAGAGAGAGATTTCTATGTCCCTAGAGGGATTTCTAGGTCCCTAGAGGGATTTCTAGGTCCCTAGAGGGATTTCTAGGTCCCTAGAGGGATTTCTAGGTCCCTAGAGGGATTTCTAGGTCCCTAGAGGGATTTCTAGGTCCCTAGAGGGATAGATTTCTATGTCCCTAGAGGGATTTCTATGTCCCTAGAGAGATTTCTATGTCCCTAGAGAGATTTCTAGGTCCCTAGAGGGATTTCAATGTCCCTAGATAGATTTCTAGGTCCCTAGAGGGATAGATTTCAATGTCCCTAGAGGGATTTCTAGGTCCCTAGAGGGATTTCTATGTCCCTAGAGGGATAGATTTCTATGTCCCTAGAGGGATTTCTATGTCGCTAGAGGGATTTCTATGTCCCTAGAGGGATTTCTAGGTCCCTAGAGGGATTTCTAGGTCCCTAGAGGGATAGATTTCTATGTCCCTAGAGGGATTTCTATGTCACTAGAGAGATTTCTAGGTCCCTAGAGGGATTTCAATGTCCCTAGAGGGATTTCTAGGTCCCTAGAGGGATAGATTTCTAGGTCCCTAGAGGGATTTCTATGTCCCTAGAGGGATTTCAATGTCCCTAGAGGGATTTCTATGTCCCTAGAGGGATTTCTATGTCCCTAGAGGGATAGATTTCTATGTCCCTAGATGGATTTCTATGTCCCTATAGGGATTTCTATGTCCCTAGAGGGATTTCTATGTCCCTAGAGGGATTTCTATGTCGCTAGAGGGATTTCTATGTCGCTAGAGGGATTTCTAGGTCCCTAGAGGGATTTCTAGGTCCCTAGAGGGATAGATTTCTATGTCCCTAGAGGGATTTCTATGTCCCTAGAGAGATTTCTAGGTCCCTAGAGGGATTTCTATGTCCCTAGAGGGATTTCTATGTCCCTAGAGGGATTTCTATGTCCCTAGAGGGATTTCTATGTCCCTAGAGGGATAGATTTCTATGTCCCTAGAGGGATTTCTATGTCCCTAGAGGGATTTCTAGGTCCCTAGAGAGAGAGATTTCTATGTCCCTAGAGGGATTTCTAGGTCCCTAGAGGGATTTCTAGGTCCCTAGAGGGATTTCTAGGTCCCTAGAGGGATTTCTAGGTCCCTAGAGGGATTTCTAGGTCCCTAGAGGGATTTCTAGGTCCCTAGAGGGATAGATTTCTATGTCCCTAGAGGGATTTCTATGTCCCTAGAGAGATTTCTATGTCCCTAGAGAGATTTCTAGGTCCCTAGAGGGATTTCAATGTCCCTAGATAGATTTCTAGGTCCCTAGAGGGATAGATTTCAATGTCCCTAGAGGGATTTCTAGGTCCCTAGAGGGATTTCTATGTCCCTAGAGGGATAGATTTCTATGTCCCTAGAGGGATTTCTATGTCGCTAGAGGGATTTCTATGTCCCTAGAGGGATTTCTAGGTCCCTAGAGGGATTTCTAGGTCCCTAGAGGGATAGATTTCTATGTCCCTAGAGGGATTTCTATGTCACTAGAGAGATTTCTAGGTCCCTAGAGGGATTTCAATGTCCCTAGAGGGATTTCTAGGTCCCTAGAGGGATAGATTTCTAGGTCCCTAGAGGGATTTCTATGTCCCTAGAGGGATTTCAATGTCCCTAGAGGGATTTCTATGTCCCTAGGGGGATTTCTATGTCCCTAGAGGGATAGATTTCTATGTCCCTAGATGGATTTCTATGTCCCTATAGGGATTTCTATGTCCCTAGAGGGATTTCTATGTCCCTAGAGGGATTTCTATGTCGCCAGAGGGATTTCTATGTCGCTAGAGGGATTTCTAGGTCCCTAGAGGGATTTCTAGGTCCCTAGAGAGAGAGATTTCTATGTCCCTAGAGGGATTTCTAGGTCCCTAGAGAGAGAGATTTCTATGTCCCTAGAGGGATTTCTAGGTCCCTAGAGGGATTTCTAGGTCCCTAGAGGGATAGATTTCTATGTCCCTAGAGGGATTTCTATGTCCCTAGAGAGATTTCTAGGTCCCTAGAGGGATTTCTATGTCCCTAGAGGGATTTCTAGGTCCCTAGAGGGATTTCTAGGTCCCTAGAGGGATTTCAATGTCCCTAGAGGGATTTCTAGGTCCCTAGAGGGATTTCTATGTCCCTAGAGAGATTTCTATGTCCCTAGAGAGATTTCTAGGTCCCTAGAGGGACTTCAATGTCCCTAGAGGGATTTCTAGGTCCCTAGAGGGATAGATTTCAATGTCCCTAGAGGGATTTCTAGGTCCCTAGAGGGATTTCTATGTCCCTAGAGGGATAGATTTCTATGTCCCTAGAGGGATTTCTATGTCGCTAGAGGGATTTCTATGTCCCTAGAGGGATTTCTAGGTCCCTAGAGGGATTTCTATGTCCCTAGAGGGATTTCTATGTCACTAGAGAGATTTCTAGGTCCCTAGAGGGATTTCAATGTCCCTAGAGGGATTTCTAGGTCCCTAGAGGGATAGATTTCTAGGTCCCTAGAGGGATTTCTATGTCCCTAGAGGGATAGATTTCTAGGTCCCTAGAGGGATTTCTATGTCCCTAGAGGGATTTCTAGGTCCCTAGAGAGAGAGATTTCTATGTCCCTAGAGGGATTTCTAGGTCCCTAGAGGGATTTCTAGGTCCCTAGAGGGATTTCTAGGTCCCTAGAGGGATAGATTTCTATGTCCCTAGAGGGATTTCTATGTCCCTAGAGAGATTTCTAGGTCCCTAGAGGGATTTCTAGGTCCCTAGATTGATTTCTAGGTCCCTAGAGAGAGAGATTTCTATGTCCCTAGAGGGATTTCTAGGTCCCTAGAGGGATTTCTAGGTTCCTAGAGGGATTTCTAGGTCCCTAGAGGGATTTCTATGTCCCTAGAGGGATTTCTAGGTCCCTAGAGGGATTTCTATGTCCCTAGAGGGATTTCTATGTCCCTAGAGGGATTTCTATGTCCCTATAGGGATTTCTATGTCCCTAGAGGGATTTCTATGTCCCTAGAGGGATTTCTATGTCGCTAGAGGGATTTCTATGTCGCTAGAGGGATTTCTAGGTCCCTAGAGGGATTTCTAGGTCCCTAGAGAGAGAGATTTCTATGTCCCTAGAGGGATTTCTAGGTCCCTAGAGAGAGAGATTTCTATGTCCCTAGAGGGATTTCTAGGTCCCTAGAGGGATAGATTTCTAGGTCCCTAGAGGGATTTCAATGTCCCTAGAGGGATTTCTAGGTCCCTAGAGGGATTTCAATGTCCCTAGAGGGATTTCTAGGTCCCTAGAGGGATAGATTTCTAGGTCCCTAGAGGGATTTCTATGTCCCTAGAGGGATTTCTATGTCGCTAGAGGGATTTCTATGTCGCTAGAGGGATTTCTAGGTCCCTAGAGGGATAGATTTCTAGGTCCCTAGAGGGATAGATTTCTATGTCCCTAGAGGGATTTCTATGTCACTAGAGAGATTTCTAGGTCCCTAGAGGGATTTCAATGTCCCTAGAGGGATTTCTAGGTCCCTAGAGGGATAGATTTCTAGGTCCCTAGAGGGATTTCTATGTCCCTAGAGGGATAGATTTCTAGGTCCCTAGAGGGATTTCTATGTCCCTAGAGGGATTTCTAGGTCCCTAGAGAGAGAGATTTCTATGTCCCTAGAGGGATTTCTAGGTCCCTAGAGGGATTTCTAGGTCCCTAGAGGGATTTCTAGGTCCCTAGAGGGATAGATTTCTATGTCCCTAGAGGGATTTCTATGTCCCTAGAGAGATTTCTAGGTCCCTAGAGGGATTTCTAGGTCCCTAGATTGATTTCTAGGTCCCTAGAGAGAGAGATTTCTATGTCCCTAGAGGGTTTTCTAGGTCCCTAGAGGGATTTCTAGGTTCCTAGAGGGATTTCTAGGTCCCTAGAGGGATTTCTAGGTCCCTAGAGGGATTTCTAGGTCCCTAGAGGGATTTCTAGGTCCCTAGAGGGATAGATTTCTATGTCCCTAGAGGGATTTCTATGTCCCTAGAGAGATTTCTATGTCCCTAGAGAGATTTCTAGGTCCCTAGAGGGATTTCAATGTCCCTAGAGGGATTTCTAGGTCCCTAGAGGGATAGATTTCTAGGTCCCTAGAGGGATTTCTATGTCCCTAGAGGGATTTCAATGTCCCTAGAGGGATTTCTATGTCCCTAGAGGGATTTCTATGTCCCTAGAGGGATAGATTTCTATGTCCCTAGAGGGATTTCTATGTCCCTATAGGGATTTCTATGTCCCTAGAGGGATTTCTATGTCCCTAGAGGGATTTCTATGTCGCTAGAGGGATTTCTATGTCGCTAGAGGGATTTCTAGGTCCCTAGAGGGATTTCTAGGTCCCTAGAGAGAGAGATTTCTATGTCCCTAAAGGGATTTCTAGGTCCCTAGAGAGAGAGATTTCTATGTCCCTAGAGGGATTTCTAGGTCCCTAGAGGGATTTCTAGGTCCCTAGAGGGATAGATTTCTATGTCCCTAGATAGATTTCTATGTCCCTAGAGAGATTTCTAGGTCCCTAGAGGGATTTCTATGTCCCTAGAGCGATAGATTTCTATGTCGCTAGAGGGATTTCTATGTCGCTAGAGGGATTTCTAGGTCCCTAGAGGGATTTCTAGGTCCCTAGAGAGAGAGATTTCTATGTCCCTAGAGGGATTTCTAGGTCCCTAGAGAGAGAGATTTCTATGTCCCTAGAGGGATTTCTAGGTCCCTAGAGGGATTTCTAGGTCCCTAGAGGGATAGATTTCTAGGTCCCTAGAGGGATTTCAATGTCCCTAGAGGGATTTCTAGGTCCCTAGAGGGATAGATTTCTAGGTCCCTAGAGGGATTTCAATGTCCCTAGAGGGATTTCTAGGTCCCTAGAGGGATTTCAATGTCCCTAGAGGGATTTCTAGGTCCCTAGAGGGATAGATTTCTAGGTCCCTAGAGGGATTTCTATGTCCCTAGAGGGATTTCTATGTCCCTAGAGGGATTTCTATGTCCCTAGAGGGATTTCTATGTCCCTAGAGGGATAGATTTCTATGTCCCTAGAGGGATTTCTATGTCCCTAGAGGGATTTCTAGGTCCCTAGAGAGAGAGATTTCTATGTCCCTAGAGGGATTTCTAGGTCCCTAGAGGGATTTCTAGGTCCCTAGAGGGATTTCTAGGTCCCTAGAGGGATTTCTAGGTCCCTAGAGGGATTTCTAGGTCCCTAGAGGGATTTCTAGGTCCCTAGAGGGATAGATTTCTATGTCCCTAGAGGGATTTCTATGTCCCTAGAGGGATTTCTAGGTCCCTAGAGGGATTTCTATGTCCCTAGAGCGATAGATTTCTATGTCCCTAGAGGGATTTCTATGTCGCTAGAGGGATTTCTATGTCGCTAGAGGGATTTCTAGGTCCCTAGAGGGATTTCTAGGTCCCTAGAGAGAGAGATTTCTATGTCCCTAGAGGGATTTCTAGGTCCCTAGAGGGATTTCTAGGTCCCTAGAGGGATAGATTTCTAGGTCCCTAGAGGGATAGATTTCTAGGTCCCTAGAGGGATTTCAATGTCCCTAGAGGGATTTCTAGGTCCCTAGAGGGATAGATTTCTAGGTCCCTAGAGGGATTTCAATGTCCCTAGAGGGATTTCTAGGTCCCTAGAGGGATTTCAATGTCCCTAGAGGGATTTCTAGGTCCCTAGAGGGATAGATTTCTAGGTCCCTAGAGGGATTTCTATGTCCCTAGAGGGATTTCTATGTCGCTAGAGGGATTTCTATGTCGCTAGAGGGATTTCTAGGTCCCTAGAGGGATAGATTTCTAGGTCCCTAGAGGGATTTCAATGTCCCTAGAGGGATTTCTAGGTCCCTAGAGGGATTTCAATGTCCCTAGAGGGATTTCTAGGTCCCTAGAGGGATTTCTAGGTCCCTAGAGGGATAGATATCTAGGTCCCTAGAGGGATTTCTATGTCCCTAGAGGGATTTCTAGGTCCCTAGAGGGATAGATTTCTAGGTCCCTAGAGGGATTTCTATGTCCCTAGAGGGATTTCTATGTCCCTAGAGGGATTTCTATGTCCCTAGAGGGATAGATTTCTATGTCCCTAGAGGGATTTCTATGTCCCTAGAGGGATTTCTAGGTCCCTAGAGAGAGAGATTTCTATGTCCCTAGAGGGATTTCTAGGTCCCTAGAGGGATTTCTAGGTCCCTAGAGGGATTTCTAGGTCCCTAGAGGGATTTCTAGGTCCCTAGAGGGATTTCTAGGTCCCTAGAGGGATTTCTAGGTCCCTAGAGGGATAGATTTCTATGTCCCTAGAGGGATTTCTATGTCCCTAGAGAGATTTCTATGTCCCTAGAGAGATTTCTAGGTCCCTAGAGGGATTTCAATGTCCCTAGATAGATTTCAATGTCCCTAGAGGGATTTCTAGGTCCCTAGAGGGATTTCTATGTCCCTAGAGGGATAGATTTCTATGTCCCTAGAGGGATTTCTATGTCGCTAGAGGGATTTCTATGTCCCTAGAGGGATTTCTAGGTCCCTAGAGGGATTTCTAGGTCCCTAGAGGGATAGATTTCTATGTCCCTAGAGGGATTTCTATGTCACTAGAGAGATTTCTAGGTCCCTAGAGGGATTTCAATGTCCCTAGAGGGATTTCTAGGTCCCTAGAGGGATAGATTTCTAGGTCCCTAGAGGGATTTCTATGTCCCTAGAGGGATTTCAATGTCCCTAGAGGGATTTCTATGTCCCTAGAGGGATTTCTATGTCCCTAGAGGGATAGATTTCTATGTCCCTAGATGGATTTCTATGTCCCTATAGGGATTTCTATGTCCCTAGAGGGATTTCTATGTCCCTAGAGGGATTTCTTTGTCGCTAGAGGGATTTCTATGTCGCTAGAGGGATTTCTAGGTCCCTAGAGGGATTTCTAGGTCCCTAGAGAGAGAGATTTCTATGTCCCTAGAGGGATTTCTAGGTCCCTAGAGAGAGAGATTTCTATGTCCCTAGAGGGATTTCTAGGTCCCTAGAGGGATTTCTAGGTCCCTAGAGGGATAGATTTCTATGTCCCTAGAGGGATTTCTATGTCCCTAGAGAGATTTCTAGGTCCCTAGAGGGATTTCTATGTCCCTAGAGGGATTTCTAGGTCCCTAGAGGGATTTCTAGGTCCCTAGAGGGATTTCAATGTCCCTAGAGGGATTTCTAGGTCCCTAGAGGGATTTCTATGTCCCTAGAGAGATTTCTATGTCCCTAGAGAGATTTCTAGGTCCCTAGAGGGACTTCAATGTCCCTAGAGGGATTTCTAGGTCCCTAGAGGGATAGATTTCAATGTCCCTAGAGGGATTTCTAGGTCCCTAGAGGGATTTCTATGTCCCTAGAGGGATAGATTTCTATGTCCCTAGAGGGATTTCTATGTCGCTAGAGGGATTTCTATGTCCCTAGAGGGATTTCTAGGTCCCTAGAGGGATTTCTAGGTCCCTAGAGGGATAGATTTCTATGTCCCTAGAGGGATTTCTATGTCACTAGAGAGATTTCTAGGTCCCTAGAGGGATTTCAATGTCCCTAGAGGGATTTCTAGGTCCCTAGAGGGATAGATTTCTAGGTCCCTAGAGGGATTTCTATGTCCCTAGAGGGATAGATTTCTAGGTCCCTAGAGGGATTTCTATGTCCCTAGAGGGATTTCTAGGTCCCTAGAGAGAGAGATTTCTATGTCCCTAGAGGGATTTCTAGGTCCCTAGAGGGATTTCTAGGTCCCTAGAGGGATTTCTAGGTCCCTAGAGGGATAGATTTCTATGTCCCTAGAGGGATTTCTATGTCCCTAGAGAGATTTCTAGGTCCCTAGAGGGATTTCTAGGTCCCTAGATTGATTTCTAGGTCCCTACAGAGAGAGATTTCTATGTCCCTAGAGGGATTTCTAGGTCCCTAGAGGGATTTCTAGGTTCCTAGAGGGATTTCTAGGTCCCTAGAGGGAATCCTATGTCCCTAGAGGGATTTCAATGTCCCTAGAGGGATTTCTATGTCCCTAAAGGGATTTCTATGTCCCTAGAGGGATAGATTTCTATGTCCCTAGAGGGATTTATATGTCCCTATAGGGATTTCTATGTCCCTAGAGGGATTTCTATGTCCCTAGAGGGATTTCTATGTCGCTAGAGGGATTTCTATGTCGCTAGAGGGATTTCTAGGTCCCTAGAGGGATTTCTAGGTCCCTAGAGAGAGAGATTTCTATGTCCCTAGAGGGATTTCTAGGTCCCTAGAGAGAGAGATTTCTATGTCCCTAGAGGGATTTCTAGGTCCCTAGAGGGATTTCTAGGTCCCTAGAGGGATTTCTAGGTCCCTAGAGGGATAGATTTCTATGTCCCTAGAGGGATTTCTAGGTCCCTAGAGGGATTTCTAGGTCCCTAGAGGGATTTCTAGGTCCCTAGAGGGATTTCTAGGTTCCTAGAGGGATTTCTATGTCCCTAGAGGGATTTCTAGGTCCCTAGAGGGATTTCTATGTCCCTAGAGCGATAGATTTCTATGTCCCTAGAGGGATTTCTATGTCGCTAGAGGGATTTTTATGTCGCTAGAGGGATTTCTAGGTCCCTAGAGGGATTTCTAGGTCCCTAGAGAGAGAGATTTCTATGTCCCTAGAGGGATTTCTAGGTCCCTAGAGGGATTTCTAGGTCCCTAGAGGGATAGATTTCTAGGTCCCTAGAGGGATAGATTTCTAGGTCCCTAGAGGGATTTCAATGTCCCTAGAGGGATTTCTAGGTCCCTATAGGGATAGATTTCTAGGTCCCTAGAGGGATTTCAATGTCCCTAGAGGGATTTCTAGGTCCCTAGAGGGATTTCAATGTCCCTAGAGGGATTTCTAGGTCCCTAGAGGGATTTCTATGTCGCTAGAGGGATTTCTATGTCGCTAGAGGGATTTCTAGGTCCCTAGAGGGATAGATTTCTAGGTCCCTAGAGGGATTTCAATGTCCCTAGAGGGATTTCTAGGTCCCTAGAGGGATAGATTTCTAGGTCCCTAGAGGGATTTCTATGTCCCTAGAGGGATTTCTATGTCGCTAGAGGGATTTCTATGTCGCTAGAGGGATTTCTAGGTCCCTAGAGGGATAGATTTCTAGGTCCCTAGAGGGATTTCAATGTCCCTAGAGGGATTTCTAGGTCCCTAGAGGGATAGATTTCTAGGTCCCTAGAGGGATTTCAATGTCCCTAGAGGGATTTCTAGGTCCCTAGAGGGATTTCAATGTCCCTAGAGGGATTTCTAGGTCCCTAGAGGGATAGATTTCTAGGTCCCTAGAGGGATTTCTATGTCCCTAGAGGGATTTCTAGGTCCCTAGAGGGATTTCAATGTCCCTAGAGGGATTTCTAGGTCCCTAGAGGGATTTCTATGTCCCTAGAGAGATTTCTATGTCCCTAGAGAGATTTCTAGGTCCCTAGAGGGACTTCAATGTCCCTAGAGGGATTTCTAGGTCCCTAGAGGGATAGATTTCAATGTCCCTAGAGGGATTTCTAGGTCCCTAGAGGGATTTCTATGTCCCTAGAGGGATAGATTTCTATGTCCCTAGAGGGATTTCTATGTCGCTAGAGGGATTTCTATGTCCCTAGAGGGATTTCTAGGTCCCTAGAGGGATTTCTAGGTCCCTAGAGGGATAGATTTCTATGTCCCTAGAGGGATTTCTATGTCACTAGAGAGATTTCTAGGTCCCTAGAGGGATTTCAATGTCCCTAGAGGGATTTCTAGGTCCCTAGAGGGATAGATTTCTAGGTCCCTAGAGGGATTTCTATGTCCCTAGAGGGATAGATTTCTAGGTCCCTAGAGGGATTTCTATGTCCCTAAAGGGATTTCTATGTCCCTAGAGGGATAGATTTCTATGTCCCTAGAGGGATTTATATGTCCCTATAGGGATTTCTATGTCCCTAGAGGGATTTCTATGTCCCTAGAGGGATTTCTATGTCGCTAGAGGGATTTCTATGTCGCTAGAGGGATTTCTAGGTCCCTAGAGGGATTTCTAGGTCCCTAGAGAGAGAGATTTCTATGTCCCTAGAGGGATTTCTAGGTCCCTAGAGAGAGAGATTTCTATGTCCCTAGAGGGATTTCTAGGTCCCTAGAGGGATTTCTAGGTCCCTAGAGGGATTTCTAGGTCCCTAGAGGGATAGATTTCTATGTCCCTAGAGGGATTTCTAGGTCCCTAGAGGGATTTCTAGGTCCCTAGAGGGATTTCTAGGTCCCTAGAGGGATTTCTAGGTACCTAGAGGGATTTCTATGTCCCTAGAGGGATTTCTAGGTCCCTAGAGGGATTTCTATGTCCCTAGAGCGATAGATTTCTATGTCCCTAGAGGGATTTCTATGTCGCTAGAGGGATTTTTATGTCGCTAGAGGGATTTCTAGGTCCCTAGAGGGATTTCTAGGTCCCTAGAGAGAGAGATTTCTATGTCCCTAGAGGGATTTCTAGGTCCCTAGAGGGATTTCTAGGTCCCTAGAGGGATAGATTTCTAGGTCCCTAGAGGGATAGATTTCTAGGTCCCTAGAGGGATTTCAATGTCCCTAGAGGGATTTCTAGGTCCCTATAGGGATAGATTTCTAGGTCCCTAGAGGGATTTCAATGTCCCTAGAGGGATTTCTAGGTCCCTAGAGGGATTTCAATGTCCCTAGAGGGATTTCTAGGTCCCTAGAGGGATTTCTATGTCGCTAGAGGGATTTCTATGTCGCTAGAGGGATTTCTAGGTCCCTAGAGGGATAGATTTCTAGGTCCCTAGAGGGATTTCAATGTCCCTAGAGGGATTTCTAGGTCCCTAGAGGGATAGATTTCTAGGTCCCTAGAGGGATTTCTATGTCCCTAGAGGGATTTCTATGTCGCTAGAGGGATTTCTATGTCGCTAGAGGGATTTCTAGGTCCCTAGAGGGATAGATTTCTAGGTCCCTAGAGGGATTTCAATGTCCCTAGAGGGATTTCTAGGTCCCTAGAGGGATAGATTTCTAGGTCCCTAGAGGGATTTCAATGTCCCTAGAGGGATTTCTAGGTCCCTAGAGGGATTTCAATGTCCCTAGAGGGATTTCTAGGTCCCTAGAGGGATAGATTTCTAGGTCCCTAGAGGGATTTCTATGTCCCTAGAGGGATTTCTAGGTCCCTAGAGGGATTTCAATGTCCCTAGAGGGATTTCTAGGTCCCTAGAGGGATTTCTATGTCCCTAGAGAGATTTCTATGTCCCTAGAGAGATTTCTAGGTCCCTAGAGGGACTTCAATGTCCCTAGAGGGATTTCTAGGTCCCTAGAGGGATAGATTTCAATGTCCCTAGAGGGATTTCTAGGTCCCTAGAGGGATTTCTATGTCCCTAGAGGGATAGATTTCTATGTCCCTAGAGGGATTTCTATGTCGCTAGAGGGATTTCTATGTCCCTAGAGGGATTTCTAGGTCCCTAGAGGGATTTCTAGGTCCCTAGAGGGATAGATTTCTATGTCCCTAGAGGGATTTCTATGTCACTAGAGAGATTTCTAGGTCCCTAGAGGGATTTCAATGTCCCTAGAGGGATTTCTAGGTCCCTAGAGGGATAGATTTCTAGGTCCCTAGAGGGATTTCTATGTCCCTAGAGGGATAGATTTCTAGGTCCCTAGAGGGATTTCTATGTCCCTAGAGGGATTTCTAGGTCCCTAGAGAGAGAGATTTCTATGTCCCTAGAGGGATTTCTAGGTCCCTAGAGGGATTTCTAGGTCCCTAGAGGGATTTCTAGGTCCCTAGAGGGATAGATTTCTATGTCCCTAGAGGGATTTCTATGTCCCTAGAGAGATTTCTAGGTCCCTAGAGGGATTTCTAGGTCCCTAGAGGGATAGATTTCTATGTCCCTAGAGGGATTTCTAGGTCCCTAGAGGGATTTCTAGGTCCCTAGAGGGATTTCTAGGTCCCTAGAGGGATTTCTAGGTTCCTAGAGGGATTTCTATGTCCCTAGAGGGATTTCTAGGTCCCTAGAGGGATTTCTATGTCCCTAGAGCGATAGATTTCTATGTCCCTAGAGGGATTTCTATGTCGCTAGAGGGATTTCTATGTCGCTAGAGGGATTTCTAGGTCCCTAGAGGGATTTCTAGGTCCCTAGAGAGAGAGATTTCTATGTCCCTAGAGGGATTTCTAGGTCCCTAGAGGGATTTCTAGGTCCCTAGAGGGATAGATTTCTAGGTCCCTAGAGGGATAGATTTCTAGGTCCCTAGAGGGATTTCAATGTCCCTAGAGGGATTTCTAGGTCCCTAGAGGGATAGATTTCTAGGTCCCTAGAGGGATTTCAATGTCCCTAGAGGGATTTCTAGGTCCCTAGAGGGATTTCAATGTCCCTAGAGGGATTTCTAGGTCCCTAGAGGGATAGATTTCTAGGTCCCTAGAGGGATTTCTATGTCCCTAGAGGGATTTCTATGTCGCTAGAGGGATTTCTATGTCGCTAGAGGGATTTCTAGGTCCCTAGAGGGATAGATTTCTAGGTCCCTAGAGGGATTTCAATGTCCCTAGAGGGATTTCTAGGTCCCTAGAGGGATAGATTTCTAGGTCCCTAGAGGGATTTCTATGTCCCTAGAGGGATTTCTATGTCGCTAGAGGGATTTCTATGTCGCTAGAGGGATTTCTAGGTCCCTAGAGGGATAGATTTCTAGGTCCCTAGAGGGATTTCAATGTCCCTAGAGGGATTTCTAGGTCCCTAGAGGGATAGATTTCTAGGTCCCTAGAGGGATTTCAATGTCCCTAGAGGGATTTCTAGGTCCCTAGAGGGATTTCAATGTCCCTAGAGGGATTTCTAGGTGCCTAGAGGGATAGATTTCTAGGTCCCTAGAGGGATTTCTATGTCCCTAGAGGGATTTCTAGGTCCCTAGAGGGATAGATTTCTAGGTATCTAGAGGGATTTCTATGTCCCTAGAGGGATTTCTATGTCCCTAGAGGGATTTCTATGTCCCTAGAGGGATTTCTATGTCCCTAGAGAGATAGATTTCTATGTCCCTAGAGGGATTTCTATGTCCCTAGAGGGATTTCTAGGTCCCTAGAGAGAGAGATTTCTATGTCCCTAGAGGGATTTCTAGGTCCCTAGAGGGATTTCTATGTCCCTAGAGGGATTTCTAGGTCCCTAGAGGGATTTCTAGGTCCCTAGAGGGATTTCTAGGTCCCTAGAGGGATAGATTTCTATGTCCCTAGAGGGATTTCTATGTCCCTAGAGAGATTTCTATGTCCCTAGAGAGATTTCTAGGTCCCTAGAGGGATTTCAATGTCCCTAGATAGATTTCTAGGTCCCTAGAGGGATAGATTTCAATGTCCCTAGAGGGATTTCTAGGTCCCTAGAGGGATTTCTATGTCCCTAGAGGGATAGATTTCTATGTCCCTAGAGGGATTTCTATGTCGCTAGAGGGATTTCTAGGTCCCTAGAGGGATAGATTTCTATGTCCCTAGAGGGATTTCTATGTCCCTAGAGAGATTTCTATGTCCCTAGAGAGATTTCTAGGTCCCTAGAGGGATTTCAATGTCCCTAGAGGGATTTCTAGGTCCCTAGAGGGATAGATTTCTAGGTCCCTAGAGGGATTTCTATGTCCCTAGAGGGATTTCAATGTCCCTAGAGGGATTTCTATGTCCCTAGAGGGATTTCTATGTCCCTAGAGGGATAGATTTCTATGTCCCTAGAGGGATTTCTATGTCCCTATAGGGATTTCTATGTCCCTAGAGGGATTTCTATGTCCCTAGAGGGATTTCTATGTCGCTAGAGGGATTTCTATGTCGCTAGAGGGATTTCTAGGTCCCTAGAGGGATTTCTAGGTCCCTAGAGAGAGAGATTTCTATGTCCCTAGAGGGATTTCTAGGTCCCTAGAGAGAGAGATTTCTATGTCCCTAGAGGGATTTCTAGGTCCCTAGAGGGATTTCTAGGTCCCTAGAGGGATTTCTAGGTCCCTAGAGGGAGAGATTTCTATGTCCCTAGAGGGATTTCTATGTCCCTAGAGAGATTTCTAGGTCCCTAGAGGGATTTCTATGTCCCTAGAGGGATTTCTAGGTCCCTAGAGGGATTTCTAGGTCCCTAGAGGGATTTCAATGTCCCTAGAGGGATTTCTAGGTCCCTAGAGAGAGAGATTTCTATGTCCCTAGAGGGATTTCTAGGTCCCTAGAGGGATTTCTAGGTCCCTAGAGGGATAGATTTCTATGTCCCTAGAGGGATTTCTATGTCCCTAGAGAGATTTCTAGGTCCCTAGAGGGATTTCTATGTCCCTAGAGGGATTTCTAGGTCCCTAGAGGGATTTCTAGGTCCCTAGAGGGATTTCAATGTCCCTAGAGGGATTTCTAGGTCCCTAGAGGGATTTCTATGTCCCTAGAGAGATTTCTATGTCCCTAGAGAGATTTCTAGGTCCCTAGAGGGACTTCAATGTCCCTAGAGGGATTTCTAGGTCCCTAGAGGGATAGATTTCAATGTCCCTAGAGGGATTTCTAGGTCCCTAGAGGGATTTCTATGTCCCTAGAGGGATAGATTTCTATGTCCCTAGAGGGATTTCTATGTCGCTAGAGGGATTTCTATGTCCCTAGAGGGATTTCTAGGTCCCTAGAGGGATTTCTAGGTCCCTAGAGGGATAGATTTCTATGTCCCTAGAGGGATTTCTATGTCACTAGAGAGATTTCTAGGTCCCTAGAGGGATTTCAATGTCCCTAGAGGGATTTCTAGGTCCCTAGAGGGATAGATTTCTAGGTCCCTAGAGGGATTTCTATGTCCCTAGAGGGATAGATTTCTAGGTCCCTAGAGGGATTTCTATGTCCCTAGAGGGATTTCTAGGTCCCTAGAGAGAGAGATTTCTATGTCCCTAGAGGGATTTCTAGGTCCCTAGAGGGATTTCTAGGTCCCTAGAGGGATTTCTAGGTCCCTAGAGGGATAGATTTCTATGTCTCTAGAGGGATTTCTATGTCCCTAGAGAGATTTCTAGGTCCCTAGAGGGATTTCTAGGTCCCTAGATTGATTTCTAGGTCCCTAGAGAGAGAGATTTCTATGTCCCTAGAGGGATTTCTAGGTCCCTAGAGGGATTTCTAGGTTCCTAGAGGGATTTCTAGGTCCCTAGAGGGATTTCTAGGTCCCTAGAGGGATTTCTAGGTCCCTAGAGGGATAGATTTCTATGTCCCTAGAGGGATTTCTATGTCCCTAGAGAGATTTCTATGTCCCTAGAGAGATTTCTAGGTCCCTAGAGGGATTTCAATGTCCCTAGAGGGATTTCTAGGTCCCTAGAGGGATAGATTTCTAGGTCCCTAGAGGGATTTCAATGTCCCTAGAGGGATTTCTATGTCCCTAGAGGGATTTCTATGTCCCTAGAGGGATAGATTTCTATGTCCCTAGAGGGATTTCTATGTCCCTATAGGGATTTCTATGTCCCTAGAGGGATTTCTATGTCCCTAGAGGGATTTCTATGTCGCTAGAGGGATTTCTATGTCGCTAGAGGGATTTCTAGGTCCCTAGAGGGATTTCTAGGTCCCTAGAGAGAGAGATTTCTATGTCCCTAGAGGGATTTCTAGGTCCCTAGAGAGAGAGATTTCTATGTCCCTAGAGGGATTTCTAGGTCCCTAGAGGGATTTCTAGGTCCCTAGAGGGATTTCTAGGTCCCTAGAGGGATTTCTAGGTCCCTAGAGGGATTTTTAGGTCCCTAGAGGGAGAGATTTCTATGTCCCTAGAGGGATTTCTATGTCCCTAGAGAGATTTCTAGGTCCCTAGAGGGATTTCTATGTCCCTAGAGGGATTTCTAGGTCCCTAGAGGGATTTCTAGGTCCCTAGAGGGATTTCAATGTCCCTAGAGGGATTTCTAGGTCCCTAGAGGGATTTCTAGGTCCCTAGAGGGATTTCTATGTCCCTAGAGGGATAGATTTCTATGTCCCTAGAGGGATTTCTATGTCCCTAGAGGGATTTCTATGTCCCTAGAGGGATTTCTAGGTCCCTAGAGGGATTTCTATGTCCCTAGAGGGATAGATTTATATGTCCCTAGAGGAATTTCTATGTCCATAGAGGGATTTCTATGTCCCTAGAGGGATTTCTAGGTCCCTAGAGGGATAGATTTCTATGTCCCTAGAGGGATTTCTAGGTCCCTAGAGGGATTTCTATGTCCCTAGAGCGATAGATTTCTATGTCCCTAGAGGGATTTCTATGTCGCTAGAGGGATTTCTATGTCGCTAGAGGGATTTCTAGGTCCCTAGAGGGATTTCTAGGTCCCTAGAGAGAGAGATTTCTATGTCCCTAGAGGGATTTCTAGGTCCCTAGAGAGAGAGATTTCTATGTCCCTAGAGGGATTTCTAGGTCCCTAGAGGGATTTCTAGGTCCCTAGAGGGATAGATTTCTAGGTCCCTAGAGGGATTTCAATGTCCCTAGAGGGATTTCTAGGTCCCTAGAGGGATAGATTTCTAGGTCCCTAGAGGGATTTCAATGTCCCTAGAGGGATTTCTAGGCCCCTAGAGGGATTTCAATGTCCCTAGAGGGATTTCTAGGTCCCTAGAGGGATAGATTTCTAGGTCCCTAGAGGGATTTCTATGTCCCTAGAGGGATTTCTATGTCCCTAGAGGGATTTCTATGTCCCTAGAGGGATTTCTATGTCCCTAGAGGGATAGATTTCTATGTCCCTAGAGGGATTTCTATGTCCCTAGAGGGATTTCTAGGTCCCTAGAGAGAGAGATTTCTATGTCCCTAGAGGGATTTCTAGGTCCCTAGAGGAATTTCTAGGTCCCTAGAGGGATTTCTAGGTCCCTAGAGGGATTTCTAGGTCCCTAGAGGGATTTCTAGGTCCCTAGAGGGATTTCTATGTCCCTAGAGGGATAGATTTCTATGTCCCTAGAGGGATTTCTATGTCCCTAGAGGGATTTCTATGTCCCTAGAGGGATTTCTAGGTCCCTAGAGGGATTTCTATGTCCCTAGAGCGATAGATTTCTATGTCCCTAGAGGGATTTCTATGTCGCTAGAGGGATTTCTATGTCGCTAGAGGGATTTCTAGGTCCCTAGAGGGATTTCTAGGTCCCTAGAGAGAGAGATTTCTATGTCCCTAGAGGGATTTCTAGGTCCCTAGAGGGATTTCTAGGTCCCTAGAGGGATAGATTTCTAGGTCCCTAGAGGGATAGATTTCTAGGTCCCTAGAGGGATTTCAATGTCCCTAGAGGGATTTCTAGGTCCCTAGAGGGATAGATTTCTAGGTCCCTAGAGGGATTTCAATGTCCCTAGAGGGATTTCTAGGTCCCTAGAGGGATTTCAATGTCCCTAGAGGGATTTCTAGGTCCCTAGAGGGATAGATTTCTAGGTCCCTAGAGGGATTTCTATGTCCCTAGAGGGATTTCTATGTCCCTAGAGGGATTTCTATGTCCCTAGAGGGATTTCTATGTCCCTAGAGGGATAGATTTCTATGTCCCTAGAGGGGTTTCTAGGTCCCTAGAGGGATTTCTAGGTCCCTAGAGGGATTTCTATGTCCCTAGAGGGATAGATTTCTATGTCCCTAGAGGGATTTCTATGTCCCTAGAGGGATTTCTATGTCCCTAGAGGGATTTCTAGGTCCCTAGAGGGATTTCTATGTCCCTAGAGGGATAGATTTATATGTCCCTAGAGGGATTTCTATGTCACTAGAGAGATTTCTAGGTCCCTAGAGGGATTTCAATGTCCCTAGAGGGATTTCTAGGTCCCTAGAGGGATAGATTTCTAGGTCCCTAGAGGGATTTCTATGTCCCTAGAGGGATAGATTTCTAGGTCCCTAGAGGGATTTCTATGTCCCTAGAGGGATTTCTAGGTCCCTAGAGAGAGAGATTTCTATGTCCCTAGAGGGATTTCTAGGTCCCTAGAGGGATTTCTAGGTCCCTAGAGGGATTTCTAGGTCCCTAGAGGGATAGATTTCTATGTCCCTAGAGGGATTTCTATGTCCCTAGAGAGATTTCTAGGTCCCTAGAGGGATTTCTAGGTCCCTAGATTGATTTCTAGGTCCCTAGAGAGAGAGATTTCTATGTCCCTAGAGGGATTTCTAGGTCCCTAGAGGGATTTCTAGGTTCCTAGAGGGATTTCTAGGTCCCTAGAGGGATTTCTAGGTCCCTAGAGGGATTTCTAGGTCCCTAGAGGGATTTCTAGGTCCCTAGAGGGATAGATTTCTATGTCCCTAGAGGGATTTCTATGTCCCTAGAGAGATTTCTATGTCCCTAGAGAGATTTCTAGGTCCCTAGAGGGATATCAATGTCCCTAGAGGGATTTCTAGGTCCCTAGAGGGATAGATTTCTAGGTCCCTAGAGGGATTTCTATGTCCCTAGAGGGATTTCAATGTCCCTAGAGGGATTTCTATGTCCCTAGAGGGATTTCTATGTCCCTAGAGGGATAGATTTCTATGTCCCTAGAGGGATTTCTATGTCCCTATAGGGATTTCTATGTCCCTAGAGGGATTTCTATGTCCCTAGAGGGATTTCTATGTCGCTAGAGGGATTTCTATGTCGCTAGAGGGATTTCTAGGTCCCTAGAGGGATTTCTAGGTCCCTAGAGAGAGAGATTTCTATGTCCCTAGAGGGATTTCTAGGTCCCTAGAGAGAGAGATTTCTATGTCCCTAGAGGGATTTCTAGGTCCCTAGAGGGATTTCTAGGTCCCTAGAGGGATTTCTAGGTCCCTAGAGGGAGAGATTTCTATGTCCCTAGAGGGATTTCTATGTCCCTAGAGAGATTTCTAGGTCCCTAGAGGGATTTCTATGTCCCTAGAGGGATTTCTAGGTCCCTAGAGGGATTTCAATGTCCCTAGAGGGATTTCTAGGTCCCTAGAGGGATTTCTAGGTCCCTAGAGGGATTTCTATGTCCCTAGAGGGATAGATTTCTATGTCCCTAGAGGGATTTCTATGTCCATAGAGGGATTTCTATGTCCCTAGAGGGATTTCTAGGTCCCTAGAGGGATAGATTTCTATGTCCCTAGAGGGATAGATTTATATGTCCCTAGAGGGATTTCTATGTCCATAGAGCGATAGATTTCTATGTCCCTAGAGGGATTTCTATGTCGCTAGAGGGATTTCTATGTCCCTAGATAGATTTCTAGGTCCCTAGAGGGATAGATTTCAATGTCCCTAGAGGGATTTCTAGGTCCCTAGAGGGATTTCTATGTCCCTAGAGGGATAGATTTCTATGTCCCTAGAGGGATTTCTATGTCGCTAGAGGGATTTCTATGTCCCTAGAGGGATTTCTAGGTCCCTAGAGGGATTTCTAGGTCCCTAGAGGGATAGATTTCTATGTCCCTAGAGGGATTTCTATGTCACTAGAGAGATTTCTAGGTCCCTAGAGGGATTTCAATGTCCCTAGAGGGATTTCTAGGTCCCTAGAGGGATAGATTTCTAGGTCCCTAGAGGGATTTCTATGTCCCTAGAGGGATTTCAATGTCCCTAGAGGGATTTCTATGTCCCTAGAGGGATTTCTATGTCCCTAGAGGGATAGATTTCTATGTCCCTAGAGGGATTTCTATGTCCATATAGGGATTTCTATGTCCCTAGAGGGATTTCTATGTCCCTAGAGGGATTTCTATGTCGCTAGAGGGATTTCTATGTCGCTAGAGGGATTTCTAGGTCCCTAGAGGGATTTCTAGGTCCCTAGAGAGAGAGATTTCTATGTCCCTAGAGGGATTTCTAGGTCCCTAGAGAGAGAGATTTCTATGTCCCTAGAGGGATTTCTAGGTCCCTAGAGGGATTTCTAGGTCCCTAGAGGGATAGATTTCTATGTCCCTAGAGGGATTTCTATGTCCCTAGAGAGATTTCTAGGTCCCTAGAGGGATTTCTATGTCCCTAGAGGGATTTCTAGGTCCCTAGAGGGATTTCTAGGTCCCTAGAGGGATTTCAATGTCCCTAGAGGGATTTCTAGGTCCCTAGAGGGATTTCTATGTCCCTAGAGAGATTTCTATGTCCCTAGAGAGATTTCTAGGTCCCTAGAGGGACTTCAATGTCCCTAGAGGGATTTCTAGGTCCCTAGAGGGATAGATTTCAATGTCCCTAGAGGGATTTCTAGGTCCCTAGAGGGATTTCTATGTCCCTAGAGGGATAGATTTCTATGTCCCTAGAGGGATTTCTATGTCGCTAGAGGGATTTCTATGTCCCTAGAGGGATTTCTAGGTCCCTAGAGGGATTTCTAGGTCCCTAGAGGGATTTCTAGGTCCCTAGAGGGATAGATTTCTATGTCCCTAGAGGGATTTCTATGTCACTAGAGAGATTTCTAGGTCCCTAGAGGGATTTCAATGTCCCTAGAGGGATTTCTAGGTCCCTAGAGGGATAGATTTCTAGGTCCCTAGAGGGATTTCTATGTCCCTAGAGGGATAGATTTCTAGGTCCCTAGAGGGATTTCTATGTCCCTAGAGGGATTTCTAGGTCCCTAGAGAGAGAGATTTCTATGTCCCTAGAGGGATTTCTAGGTCCCTAGAGGGATTTCTAGGTCCCTAGAGGGATTTCTAGGTCCCTAGAGGGATAGATTTCTATGTCCCTAGAGGGATTTCTATGTCCCTAGAGAGATTTCTAGGTCCCTAGAGGGATTTCTAGGTCCCTAGAGGGATAGATTTCTATGTCCCTAGAGGGATTTCTATGTCCCTAGAGAGATTTCTAGGTCCCTAGAGGGATTTCTAGGTCCCTAGATTGATTTCTAGGTCCCTAGAGAGAGAGATTTCTATGTCCCTAGAGGGATTTCTAGGTCCCTAGAGGGATTTCTAGGTTCCTAGAGGGATTTCTAGGTCCCTAGAGGGATTTCTAGGTCCCTAGAGGGATTTCTAGGTCCCTAGAGGGATAGATTTCTATGTCCCTAGAGGGATTTCTATGTCCCTAGAGAGATTTCTATGTCCCTAGAGAGATTTCTAGGTCCCTAGAGGGATTTCAATGTCCCTAGAGGGATTTCTAGGTCCCTAGAGGGATAGATTTCTAGGTCCCTAGAGGGATTTCTATGTCCCTAGAGGGATTTCAATGTCCCTAGAGGGATTTCTATGTCCCTAGAGGGATTTCTATGTCCCTAGAGGGATAGATTTCTATGTCCCTAGAGGGATTTCTATGTCCCTATAGGGATTTCTATGTCCCTAGAGGGATTTCTATGTCCCTAGAGGGATTTCTATGTCGCTAGAGGGATTTCTATGTCGCTAGAGGGATTTCTAGGTCCCTAGAGGGATTTCTAGGTCCCTAGAGAGAGAGATTTCTATGTCCCTAGAGGGATTTCTAGGTCCCTAGAGAGAGAGATTTCTATGTCCCTAGAGGGATTTCTAGGTCCCTAGAGGGATTTCTAGGTCCCTAGAGGGATTTCTAGGTCCCTAGAGGGATTTCTAGGTCCCTAGAGGGATAGATTTCTATGTCCCTAGAGGGATTTCTATGTCCCTAGAGAGATTTCTAGGTCCCTAGAGGGATTTCTATGTCCCTAGAGGGATTTCTAGGTCCCTAGAGGGATTTCTAGGTCCCTAGAGGGATTTCTATGTCCCTAGAGGGATAGATTTATATGTCCCTAGAGGGATTTCTATGTCCATAGAGGGATTTCTATGTCCCTAGAGGGATTTCTAGGTCCCTAGAGGGATAGATTTCTATGTCCCTAGAGGGATTTCTAGGTCCCTAGAGGGATTTCTATGTCCCTAGAGCGATAGATTTCTATGTCCCTAGAGGGATTTCTATGTCGCTAGAGGGATTTCTATGTCGCTAGAGGGATTTCTAGGTCCCTAGAGGGATTTCTAGGTCCCTAGAGAGAGAGATTTCTATGTCCCTAGAGGGATTTCTAGGTCCCTAGAGAGAGAGATTTCTATGTCCCTAGAGGGATTTCTAGGTCCCTAGAGGGATTTCTAGGTCCCTAGAGGGATAGATTTCTAGGTCCCTAGAGGGATTTCAATGTCCCTAGAGGGATTTCTAGGTCCCTAGAGGGATAGATTTCTAGGTCCCTAGAGGGATTTCAATGTCCCTAGAGGGATTTCTAGGTCCCTAGAGGGATTTCAATGTCCCTAGAGGGATTTCTAGGTCCCTAGAGGGATAGATTTCTAGGTCCCTAGAGGGATTTCTATGTCCCTAGAGGGATTTCTATGTCCCTAGAGGGATTTCTATGTCCCTAGAGGGATAGATTTCTATGTCCCTAGAGGGATTTCTATGTCCCTAGAGGGATTTCTAGGTCCCTAGAGAGAGAGATATCTATGTCCCTAGAGGGATTTCTAGGTCCCTAGAGGAATTTCTAGGTCCCTAGAGGGATTTCTAGGTCCCTAGAGGGATTTCTAGGTCCCTAGAGGGATTTCTAGGTCCCTAGAGGGATTTCTAGGTCCCTAGAGGGATAGATTTCTAGGTCCCTAGAGGGATAGATTTCTAGGTCCCTAGAGGGATTTCAATGTCCCTAGAGGGATTTCTAGGTCCCTAGAGGGATAGATTTCTAGGTCCCTAGAGGGATTTCAATGTCCCTAGAGGGATTTCTATGTCCCTAGAGGGATTTCTATGTCCCTAGAGGGATTTCTATGTCCCTAGAGGGATAGATTTCTATGTCCCTAGAGGGATTTCTATGTCCCTAGAGGGATTTCTATGTCCCTAGAGGGATAGATTTCTATGTCCCTAGAGGGATTTCTAGGTCCCTAGAGGGATTTCTATGTCCCTAGAGCGATAGATTTCTATGTCCCTAGAGGGATTTCTATGTCGCTAGAGGGATTTCTATGTCGCTAGAGGGATTTCTAGGTCCCTAGAGGGATTTCTAGGTCCCTAGAGAGAGAGATTTCTATGTCCCTAGAGGGATTTCTAGGTCCCTAGAGGGATTTCTAGGTCCCTAGAGGGATAGATTTCTAGGTCCCTAGAGGGATAGATTTCTAGGTCCCTAGAGGGATTTCAATGTCCCTAGAGGGATTTCTAGGTCCCTAGAGGGATAGATTTCTAGGTCCCTAGAGGGATTTCAATGTCCCTAGAGGGATTTCTATGTCCCTAGAGGGATTTCTATGTCCCTAGAGGGATTTCTATGTCCCTAGAGGGATAGATTTCTATGTCCCTAGAGGGGTTTCTAGGTCCCTAGAGGGATTTCTAGGTCCCTAGAGGGATTTCTATGTCCCTAGAGGGATAGATTTCTATGTCCCTAGAGGGATTTCTATGTCCCTAGAGGGATTTCTATGTCCCTAGAGGGATTTCTAGGTCCCTAGAGGGATTTCTATGTCCCTAGAGGGATAGATTTATATGTCCCTAGAGGGATTTCTATGTCCATAGAGGGATTTCTATGTCCCTAGAGGGATTTCTAGGTCCCTAGAGGGATAGATTTCTATGTCCCTAGAGGGATTTCTAGGTCCCTAGAGGGATTTCTATGTCCCTAGAGCGATAGATTTCTATGTCCCTAGAGGGATTTCTATGTCGCTAGAGGGATTTCTATGTCGCTAGAGGGATTTCTAGGTCCCTAGAGGGATAGATTTCTAGGTCCCTAGAAGGATTTCAATGTCCCTAGAGGGATTTCTAGGTCCCTAGAGGGATAGATTTCTAGGTCCCTAGAGGGATTTCTAGGTCCCTAGAGGGATTTCTAGGTCCCTAGAGGGATTTCTAGGTCCCTAGAGGGATTTCTAGGTCCCTAGAGGGATAGATTTCTATGTCCCTAGAGGGATTTCTATGTCCCTAGAGAGATTTCTATGTCCCTAGAGAGATTTCTAGGTCCCTAGAGGGATTTTAAATGTCCCTAGAGGGATTTCTAGGTCCCTAGAGGGATAGATTTCAATGTCCCTAGAGGGATTTCTAGGTCCCTAGAGGGATTTCTATGTCCCTAGAGGGATAGATTTCTATGTCCCTAGAGGGATTTCTATGTCGCTAGAGGGATTTCTATGTCCCTAGAGGGATTTCTAGGTCCCTAGAGGGATTTCTAGGTCCCTAGAGGGATAGATTTCTATGTCCCTAGAGGGATTTCTATGTCACTAGAGAGATTTCTAGGTCCCTAGAGGGATTTCAATGTCCCTAGAGGGATTTCTAGGTCCCTAGAGGGATAGATTTCTAGGTCCCTAGAGGGATTTCTATGTCCCTAGAGGGATTTCAATGTCCCTAGAGGGATTTCTATGTCCCTAGAGGGATTTCTATGTCCCTAGAGGGATAGATTTCTATGTCCCTAGAGGGATTTCTATGTCCCTATAGGGATTTCTATGTCCCTAGAGGGATTTCTATGTCCCTAGAGGGATTTCTATGTCGCTAGAGGGATTTCTATGTCGCTAGAGGGATTTCTAGGTCCCTAGAGGGATTTCTAGGTCCCTAGAGAGAGAGATTTCTATGTCCCTAGAGGGATTTCTAGGTCCCTAGAGAGAGAGATTTCTATGTCCCTAGAGGGATTTCTAGGTCCCTAGAGGGATTTCTAGGTCCCTAGAGGGATAGATTTCTATGTCCCTAGAGGGATTTCTATGTCCCTAGAGAGATTTCTAGGTCCCTAGAGGGATTTCTATGTCCCTAGAGGGATTTCTATGTCCCTAGAGAGATTTCTATGTCCCTAGAGAGATTTCTAGGTCCCTAGAGGGATTTCAATGTCCCTAGAGGGATTTCTAGGTCCCTGGAGGGATAGATTTCAATGTCCCTAGAGGGATTTCTAGGTCCCTAGAGGGATTTCTATGTCCCTAGAGGGATAGATTTCTATGTCCCTAGAGGGATTTCTATGTCGCTAGAGGGATTTCTATGTCCCTAGAGGGATTTCTAGGTCCCTAGAGGGATTTCTAGGTCCCTAGAGGGATAGATTTCTATGTCCCTAGAGGGATTTCTATGTCACTAGAGAGATTTCTAGGTCCCTAGAGGGATTTCAATGTCCCTAGAGGGATTTCTAGGTCCCTAGAGGGATAGATTTCTAGGTCCCTAGAGGGATTTCTATGTCCCTAGAGGGATTTCTAGGTCCCTAGAGAGAGAGATTTCTATGTCCCTAGAGGGATTTCTAGGTCCCTAGAGGGATTTCTAGGTCCCTAGAGGGATTTCTAGGTCCCTAGAGGGATAGATTTCTATGTCCCTAGAGGAATTTCTATGTCCCTAGAGAGATTTCTAGGTCCCTAGAGGGATTTCTAGGTCCCTAGATTGATTTCTAGGTCCCTAGAGAGAGAGATTTCTATGTCCCTAGAGGGATTTCTAGGTCCCTAGAGGGATTTCTAGGTCCCTAGAGGGATTTCTAGGTCCCTAGAGGGATTTCTAGGTCCCTAGAGGGATAGATTTCTATGTCCCTAGAGGGATTTCTATGTCCCTAGAGAGATTTCTATGTCCCTAGAGAGATTTCTAGGTCCCTAGAGGGATTTCAATGTCCCTAGAGAGATTTCTAGGTCCCTAGAGGGATAGATTTCAATGTCCCTAGAGGGATTTCTAGGTCCCTAGAGGGATTTCTATGTCCCTAGAGGGATAGATTTCTATGTCCCTAGAGGGATTTCTATGTCGCTAGAGGGATTTCTATGTCCCTAGAGGGATTTCTAGGTCCCTAGAGGGATTTCTAGGTCCCTAGAGGGATAGATTTCTATGTCCCTAGAGGGATTTCTATGTCACTAGAGAGATTTCTAGGTCCCTAGAGGGATTTCAATGTCCCTAGAGGGATTTCTAGGTCCCTAGAGGGATAGATTTCTAGGTCCCTAGAGGGATTTCTATGTCCCTAGAGGGATTTCAATGTCCCTAGAGGGATTTCTATGTCCCTAGAGGGATTTCTATGTCCCTAGAGGGATAGATTTCTATGTCCCTAGAGGGATTTCTATGTCCCTATAGGGATTTCTATGACCCTAGAGGAATTTCTATGTCCCTAGAGGGATTTCTATGTCGCTAGAGGGATTTCTATGTCGCTAGAGGGATTTCTAGGTCCCTAGAGGGATTTCTAGGTCCCTAGAGAGAGAGATTTCTATGTCCCTAGAGGGATTTCTAGGTCCCTAGAGAGAGAGATTTCTATGTCCCTAGAGGGATTTCTAGGTCCCTAGAGGGATTTCTAGGTCCCTAGAGCGATAGATTTCTATGTCCCTAGAGGGATTTCTAGGTCCCTAGAGAGAGAGATTTCTATGTCCCTAGAGGGATTTCTAGGTCCCTAGAGGGATTTCTAGGTCCCTAGAGGGATAGATTTCTATGTCCCTAGAGGGATTTCTATGTCACTAGAGAGATTTCTAGGTCCCTAGAGGGATTTCAATGTCCCTAGAGGGATTTCTAGGTCCCTAGAGGGATAGATTTCTAGGTCCCTAGAGGGATTTCTATGTCCCTATAGGGATTTCTATGACCCTAGAGGGATTTCTATGTCCCTAGAGGGATTTCTATGTCGCTAGAGGGATTTCTATGTCGCTAGAGGGATTTCTAGGTCCCTAGAGGGATTTCTAGGTCCCTAGAGAGAGAGATTTCTATGTCCCTAGAGGGATTTCTAGGTCCCTAGAGAGAGAGATTTCTATGTCCCTAGAGGGATTTCTAGGTCCCTAGAGGGATTTCTAGGTCCCTAGAGGGATAGATTTCTATGTCCCTAGAGGGATTTCTATGTCCCTAGAGAGATTTCTAGGTCCCTAGAGGGATTTCTATGTCCCTAGAGGGATTTCTAGGTCCCTAGAGGGATTTCTAGGTCCCTAGAGCGATTTCAATGTCCCTAGAGGGATTATAGGTCCCTAGAGGGATTTCTAGGTCCCTAGAGGGATTTCTATGTCCCTAGAGGGATAGATTTCTATGTCCCTAGAGGGATTTCTATGTCCCTAGAGGGATTTCTATGTCCCTAGAGGGATTTCTAGGTCCCTAGAGGGATTTCTATGTCCCTAGAGGGATAGATTTCTATGTCCCTAGAGGGATTTCTAGGTCCCTAGAGGGATTTCTATGTCCCTAGAGCGATAGATTTCTATGTCCCTAGAGGGATTTCTATGTCGCTAGAGGGATTTCTATGTCGCTAGAGGGATTTCTAGGTCCCTAGAGGGATAGATTTCTAGGTCCCTAGAGGGATTTCAATGTCCCTAGAGGGATTTCTAGGTCCCTAGAGGGATAGATTTCTAGGTCCCTAGAGGGATTTCAATGTCCCTAGAGGGATTTCTATGTCCCTAGAGGGATTTCTATGTCCCTAGAGGGATTTCTATGTCCCTAGAGGGATAGATTTCTATGTCCCTAGAGGGGTTTCTAGGTCCCTAGAGGGATTTCTAGGTCCCTAGAGGGATTTCTATGTCCCTAGAGGGATAGATTTCTATGTCCCTAGAGGGATTTCTATGTCCCTAGAGGGATTTCTATGTCCCTAGAGGGATTTCTAGGTCCCTAGAGGGATTTCTATGTCCCTAGAGGGATAGATTTATATGTCCCTAGAGGGATTTCTATGTCCATAGAGGGATTTCTATGTCCCTAGAGGGATTTCTAGGTCCCTAGAGGGATAGATTTCTATGTCCCTAGAGGGATTTCTAGGTCCCTAGAGGGATTTCTATGTCCCTAGAGCGATAGATTTCTATGTCCCTAGAGGGATTTCTATGTCGCTAGAGGGATTTCTATGTCGCTAGAGGGATTTCTAGGTCCCTAGAGGGATAGATTTCTAGGTCCCTAGAGGGATTTCAATGTCCCTAGAGGGATTTCTAGGTCCCTAGAGGGATAGATTTCTAGGTCCCTAGAGGGATTTCTATGTCCCTATAGGGATTTCTATGTCCCTAGAGGGATTTCTATGTCCCTAGAGGGATTTCTATGTCGCTAGAGGGATTTCTATGTCGCTAGAGGGATTTCTAGGTCCCTAGAGGGATTTCTAGGTCCCTAGAGAGAGAGATTTCTATGTCCCTAGAGGGATTTCTAGGTCCCTAGAGAGAGAGATTTCTATGTCCCTAGAGGGATTTCTAGGTCCCTAGAGGGATTTCTAGGTCCCTAGAGGGATTTCTAGGTCCCTAGAGGGATTTCTAGGTCCCTAGAGGGATAGATTTCTATGTCCCTAGAGGGATTTCTATGTCCCTAGAGAGATTTCTAGGTCCCTAGAGGGATTTCTATGTCCCTAGAGGGATTTCTAGGTCCCTAGAGGGATTTCTAGGTCCCTAGAGGGATTTCAATGTCCCTAGAGGGATTTCTATGTCCCTAGAGGGATTTCTAGGTCCCTAGAGGGATTTCTATGTCCCTAGAGGGATAGATTTATATGTCCCTAGAGGGATTTCTATGTCCATAGAGGGATTTCTATGTCCCTAGAGGGATTTCTAGGTCCCTAGAGGGATAGATTTCTATGTCCCTAGAGGGATTTCTAGGTCCCTAGAGGGATTTCTATGTCCCTAGAGCGATAGATTTCTATGTCCCTAGAGGGATTTCTATGTCGCTAGAGGGATTTCTATGTCGCTAGAGGGATTTCTAGGTCCCTAGAGGGATTTCTAGGTCCCTAGAGAGAGAGATTTCTATGTCCCTAGAGGGATTTCTAGGTCCCTAGAGAGAGAGATTTCTATGTCCCTAGAGGGATTTCTAGGTCCCTAGAGGGATTTCTAGGTCCCTAGAGGGATAGATTTCTAGGTCCCTAGAGGGATTTCAATGTCCCTAGAGGGATTTCTAGGTCCCTAGAGGGATAGATTTCTAGGTCCCTAGAGGGATTTCAATGTCCCTAGAGGGATTTCTAGGTCCCTAGAGGGATTTCAATGTCCCTAGAGGGATTTCTAGGTCCCTAGAGGGATAGATTTCTAGGTCCCTAGAGGGATTTCTATGTCCCTAGAGGGATTTCTATGTCCCTAGAGAGAGAGATTTCTATGTCCCTAGAGGGATTTCTAGGTCCCTAGAGGGATAGATTTCTAGGTCCCTAGAGGGATTTCTATGTCCCTAGAGGGATTTCAATGTCCCTAGAGGGATTTCTATGTCCCTAGAGGGATTTCTATGTCCCTAGAGGGATAGATTTCTATGTCCCTAGAGGGATTTCTATGTCCCTATAGGGATTTCTATGTCCCTAGAGGGATTTCTATGTCCCTAGAGGGATTTCTATGTCGCTAGAGGGATTTCTATGTCGCTAGAGGGATTTCTAGGTCCCTAGAGGGATTTCTAGGTCCCTAGAGAGAGAGATTTCTATGTCCCTAGAGGGATTTCTAGGTCCCTAGAGAGAGAGATTTCTATGTCCCTAGAGGGATTTCTAGGTCCCTAGAGGGATTTCTAGGTCCCTAGAGGGATTTCTAGGTCCCTAGAGGGATTTCTAGGTCCCTAGAGGGATAGATTTCTATGTCCCTAGAGGGATTTCTATGTCCCTAGAGAGATTTCTAGGTCCCTAGAGGGATTTCTATGTCCCTAGAGGGATTTCTAGGTCCCTAGAGGGATTTCTAGGTCCCTAGAGGGATTTCTATGTCCCTAGAGGGATAGATTTATATGTCCCTAGAGGGATTTCTATGTCCATAGAGGGATTTCTATGTCCCTAGAGGGATTTCTAGGTCCCTAGAGGGATAGATTTCTATGTCCCTAGAGGGATTTCTAGGTCCCTAGAGGGATTTCTATGTCCCTAGAGCGATAGATTTCTATGTCCCTAGAGGGATTTCTATGTCGCTAGAGGGATTTCTATGTCGCTAGAGGGATTTCTAGGTCCCTAGAGGGATTTCTAGGTCCCTAGAGAGAGAGATTTCTATGTCCCTAGAGGGATTTCTAGGTCCCTAGAGAGAGAGATTTCTATGTCCCTAGAGGGATTTCTAGGTCCCTAGAGGGATTTCTAGGTCCCTAGAGGGATAGATTTCTAGGTCCCTAGAGGGATTTCAATGTCCCTAGAGGGATTTCTAGGTCCCTAGAGGGATAGATTTCTAGGTCCCTAGAGGGATTTCAATGTCCCTAGAGGGATTTCTAGGTCCCTAGAGGGATTTCAATGTCCCTAGAGGGATTTCTAGGTCCCTAGAGGGATAGATTTCTAGGTCCCTAGAGGGATTTCTATGTCCCTAGAGGGATTTCTATGTCCCTAGAGGGATTTCTATGTCCCTAGAGGGATAGATTTCTATGTCCCTAGAGGGATTTCTATGTCCCTAGAGGGATTTCTAGGTCCCTAGAGAGAGAGATATCTATGTCCCTAGAGGGATTTCTAGGTCCCTAGAGGAATTTCTAGGTCCCTAGAGGGATTTCTAGGTCCCTAGAGGGATTTCTAGGTCCCTAGAGGGATTTCTAGGTCCCTAGAGGGATTTCTAGGTCCCTAGAGGGATAGATTTCTAGGTCCCTAGAGGGATAGATTTCTAGGTCCCTAGAGGGATTTCAATGTCCCTAGAGGGATTTCTAGGTCCCTAGAGGGATAGATTTCTAGGTCCCTAGAGGGATTTCAATGTCCCTAGAGGGATTTCTATGTCCCTAGAGGGATTTCTATGTCCCTAGAGGGATTTCTATGTCCCTAGAGGGATAGATTTCTATGTCCCTAGAGGGATTTCTATGTCCCTAGAGGGATTTCTATGTCCCTAGAGGGATAGATTTCTATGTCCCTAGAGGGATTTCTAGGTCCCTAGAGGGATTTCTATGTCCCTAGAGCGATAGATTTCTATGTCCCTAGAGGGATTTCTATGTCGCTAGAGGGATTTCTATGTCGCTAGAGGGATTTCTAGGTCCCTAGAGGGATTTCTAGGTCCCTAGAGAGAGAGATTTCTATGTCCCTAGAGGGATTTCTAGGTCCCTAGAGGGATTTCTAGGTCCCTAGAGGGATAGATTTCTAGGTCCCTAGAGGGATAGATTTCTAGGTCCCTAGAGGGATTTCAATGTCCCTAGAGGGATTTCTAGGTCCCTAGAGGGATAGATTTCTAGGTCCCTAGAGGGATTTCAATGTCCCTAGAGGGATTTCTATGTCCCTAGAGGGATTTCTATGTCCCTAGAGGGATTTCTATGTCCCTAGAGGGATAGATTTCTATGTCCCTAGAGGGGTTTCTAGGTCCCTAGAGGGATTTCTAGGTCCCTAGAGGGATTTCTATGTCCCTAGAGGGATAGATTTCTATGTCCCTAGAGGGATTTCTATGTCCCTAGAGGGATTTCTATGTCCCTAGAGGGATTTCTAGGTCCCTAGAGGGATTTCTATGTCCCTAGAGGGATAGATTTATATGTCCCTAGAGGGATTTCTATGTCCATAGAGGGATTTCTATGTCCCTAGAGGGATTTCTAGGTCCCTAGAGGGATAGATTTCTATGTCCCTAGAGGGATTTCTAGGTCCCTAGAGGGATTTCTATGTCCCTAGAGCGATAGATTTCTATGTCCCTAGAGGGATTTCTATGTCGCTAGAGGGATTTCTATGTCGCTAGAGGGATTTCTAGGTCCCTAGAGGGATAGATTTCTAGGTCCCTAGAAGGATTTCAATGTCCCTAGAGGGATTTCTAGGTCCCTAGAGGGATAGATTTCTAGGTCCCTAGAGGGATTTCTAGGTCCCTAGAGGGATTTCTAGGTCCCTAGAGGGATTTCTAGGTCCCTAGAGGGATTTCTAGGTCCCTAGAGGGATAGATTTCTATGTCCCTAGAGGGATTTCTATGTCCCTAGAGAGATTTCTATGTCCCTAGAGAGATTTCTAGGTCCCTAGAGGGATTTTAAATGTCCCTAGAGGGATTTCTAGGTCCCTAGAGGGATAGATTTCAATGTCCCTAGAGGGATTTCTAGGTCCCTAGAGGGATTTCTATGTCCCTAGAGGGATAGATTTCTATGTCCCTAGAGGGATTTCTATGTCGCTAGAGGGATTTCTATGTCCCTAGAGGGATTTCTAGGTCCCTAGAGGGATTTCTAGGTCCCTAGAGGGATAGATTTCTATGTCCCTAGAGGGATTTCTATGTCACTAGAGAGATTTCTAGGTCCCTAGAGGGATTTCAATGTCCCTAGAGGGATTTCTAGGTCCCTAGAGGGATAGATTTCTAGGTCCCTAGAGGGATTTCTATGTCCCTAGAGGGATTTCAATGTCCCTAGAGGGATTTCTATGTCCCTAGAGGGATTTCTATGTCCCTAGAGGGATAGATTTCTATGTCCCTAGAGGGATTTCTATGTCCCTATAGGGATTTCTATGTCCCTAGAGGGATTTCTATGTCCCTAGAGGGATTTCTATGTCGCTAGAGGGATTTCTATGTCGCTAGAGGGATTTCTAGGTCCCTAGAGGGATTTCTAGGTCCCTAGAGAGAGAGATTTCTATGTCCCTAGAGGGATTTCTAGGTCCCTAGAGAGAGAGATTTCTATGTCCCTAGAGGGATTTCTAGGTCCCTAGAGGGATTTCTAGGTCCCTAGAGGGATAGATTTCTATGTCCCTAGAGGGATTTCTATGTCCCTAGAGAGATTTCTAGGTCCCTAGAGGGATTTCTATGTCCCTAGAGGGATTTCTATGTCCCTAGAGAGATTTCTATGTCCCTAGAGAGATTTCTAGGTCCCTAGAGGGATTTCAATGTCCCTAGAGGGATTTCTAGGTCCCTGGAGGGATAGATTTCAATGTCCCTAGAGGGATTTCTAGGTCCCTAGAGGGATTTCTATGTCCCTAGAGGGATAGATTTCTATGTCCCTAGAGGGATTTCTATGTCGCTAGAGGGATTTCTATGTCCCTAGAGGGATTTCTAGGTCCCTAGAGGGATTTCTAGGTCCCTAGAGGGATAGATTTCTATGTCCCTAGAGGGATTTCTATGTCACTAGAGAGATTTCTAGGTCCCTAGAGGGATTTCAATGTCCCTAGAGGGATTTCTAGGTCCCTAGAGGGATAGATTTCTAGGTCCCTAGAGGGATTTCTATGTCCCTAGAGGGATTTCTAGGTCCCTAGAGAGAGAGATTTCTATGTCCCTAGAGGGATTTCTAGGTCCCTAGAGGGATTTCTAGGTCCCTAGAGGGATTTCTAGGTCCCTAGAGGGATAGATTTCTATGTCCCTAGAGGAATTTCTATGTCCCTAGAGAGATTTCTAGGTCCCTAGAGGGATTTCTAGGTCCCTAGATTGATTTCTAGGTCCCTAGAGAGAGAGATTTCTATGTCCCTAGAGGGATTTCTAGGTCCCTAGAGGGATTTCTAGGTCCCTAGAGGGATTTCTAGGTCCCTAGAGGGATTTCTAGGTCCCTAGAGGGATAGATTTCTATGTCCCTAGAGGGATTTCTATGTCCCTAGAGAGATTTCTATGTCCCTAGAGAGATTTCTAGGTCCCTAGAGGGATTTCAATGTCCCTAGAGAGATTTCTAGGTCCCTAGAGGGATAGATTTCAATGTCCCTAGAGGGATTTCTAGGTCCCTAGAGGGATTTCTATGTCCCTAGAGGGATAGATTTCTATGTCCCTAGAGGGATTTCTATGTCGCTAGAGGGATTTCTATGTCCCTAGAGGGATTTCTAGGTCCCTAGAGGGATTTCTAGGTCCCTAGAGGGATAGATTTCTATGTCCCTAGAGGGATTTCTATGTCACTAGAGAGATTTCTAGGTCCCTAGAGGGATTTCAATGTCCCTAGAGGGATTTCTAGGTCCCTAGAGGGATAGATTTCTAGGTCCCTAGAGGGATTTCTATGTCCCTAGAGGGATTTCAATGTCCCTAGAGGGATTTCTATGTCCCTAGAGGGATTTCTATGTCCCTAGAGGGATAGATTTCTATGTCCCTAGAGGGATTTCTATGTCCCTATAGGGATTTCTATGACCCTAGAGGAATTTCTATGTCCCTAGAGGGATTTCTATGTCGCTAGAGGGATTTCTATGTCGCTAGAGGGATTTCTAGGTCCCTAGAGGGATTTCTAGGTCCCTAGAGAGAGAGATTTCTATGTCCCTAGAGGGATTTCTAGGTCCCTAGAGAGAGAGATTTCTATGTCCCTAGAGGGATTTCTAGGTCCCTAGAGGGATTTCTAGGTCCCTAGAGCGATAGATTTCTATGTCCCTAGAGGGATTTCTAGGTCCCTAGAGAGAGAGATTTCTATGTCCCTAGAGGGATTTCTAGGTCCCTAGAGGGATTTCTAGGTCCCTAGAGGGATAGATTTCTATGTCCCTAGAGGGATTTCTATGTCACTAGAGAGATTTCTAGGTCCCTAGAGGGATTTCAATGTCCCTAGAGGGATTTCTAGGTCCCTAGAGGGATAGATTTCTAGGTCCCTAGAGGGATTTCTATGTCCCTATAGGGATTTCTATGACCCTAGAGGGATTTCTATGTCCCTAGAGGGATTTCTATGTCGCTAGAGGGATTTCTATGTCGCTAGAGGGATTTCTAGGTCCCTAGAGGGATTTCTAGGTCCCTAGAGAGAGAGATTTCTATGTCCCTAGAGGGATTTCTAGGTCCCTAGAGAGAGAGATTTCTATGTCCCTAGAGGGATTTCTAGGTCCCTAGAGGGATTTCTAGGTCCCTAGAGGGATAGATTTCTATGTCCCTAGAGGGATTTCTATGTCCCTAGAGAGATTTCTAGGTCCCTAGAGGGATTTCTATGTCCCTAGAGGGATTTCTAGGTCCCTAGAGGGATTTCTAGGTCCCTAGAGCGATTTCAATGTCCCTAGAGGGATTATAGGTCCCTAGAGGGATTTCTAGGTCCCTAGAGGGATTTCTATGTCCCTAGAGGGATAGATTTCTATGTCCCTAGAGGGATTTCTATGTCCCTAGAGGGATTTCTATGTCCCTAGAGGGATTTCTAGGTCCCTAGAGGGATTTCTATGTCCCTAGAGGGATAGATTTCTATGTCCCTAGAGGGATTTCTAGGTCCCTAGAGGGATTTCTATGTCCCTAGAGCGATAGATTTCTATGTCCCTAGAGGGATTTCTATGTCGCTAGAGGGATTTCTATGTCGCTAGAGGGATTTCTAGGTCCCTAGAGGGATAGATTTCTAGGTCCCTAGAGGGATTTCAATGTCCCTAGAGGGATTTCTAGGTCCCTAGAGGGATAGATTTCTAGGTCCCTAGAGGGATTTCAATGTCCCTAGAGGGATTTCTATGTCCCTAGAGGGATTTCTATGTCCCTAGAGGGATTTCTATGTCCCTAGAGGGATAGATTTCTATGTCCCTAGAGGGGTTTCTAGGTCCCTAGAGGGATTTCTAGGTCCCTAGAGGGATTTCTATGTCCCTAGAGGGATAGATTTCTATGTCCCTAGAGGGATTTCTATGTCCCTAGAGGGATTTCTATGTCCCTAGAGGGATTTCTAGGTCCCTAGAGGGATTTCTATGTCCCTAGAGGGATAGATTTATATGTCCCTAGAGGGATTTCTATGTCCATAGAGGGATTTCTATGTCCCTAGAGGGATTTCTAGGTCCCTAGAGGGATAGATTTCTATGTCCCTAGAGGGATTTCTAGGTCCCTAGAGGGATTTCTATGTCCCTAGAGCGATAGATTTCTATGTCCCTAGAGGGATTTCTATGTCGCTAGAGGGATTTCTATGTCGCTAGAGGGATTTCTAGGTCCCTAGAGGGATAGATTTCTAGGTCCCTAGAGGGATTTCAATGTCCCTAGAGGGATTTCTAGGTCCCTAGAGGGATAGATTTCTAGGTCCCTAGAGGGATTTCTATGTCCCTATAGGGATTTCTATGTCCCTAGAGGGATTTCTATGTCCCTAGAGGGATTTCTATGTCGCTAGAGGGATTTCTATGTCGCTAGAGGGATTTCTAGGTCCCTAGAGGGATTTCTAGGTCCCTAGAGAGAGAGATTTCTATGTCCCTAGAGGGATTTCTAGGTCCCTAGAGAGAGAGATTTCTATGTCCCTAGAGGGATTTCTAGGTCCCTAGAGGGATTTCTAGGTCCCTAGAGGGATTTCTAGGTCCCTAGAGGGATTTCTAGGTCCCTAGAGGGATAGATTTCTATGTCCCTAGAGGGATTTCTATGTCCCTAGAGAGATTTCTAGGTCCCTAGAGGGATTTCTATGTCCCTAGAGGGATTTCTAGGTCCCTAGAGGGATTTCTAGGTCCCTAGAGGGATTTCAATGTCCCTAGAGGGATTTCTATGTCCCTAGAGGGATTTCTAGGTCCCTAGAGGGATTTCTATGTCCCTAGAGGGATAGATTTATATGTCCCTAGAGGGATTTCTATGTCCATAGAGGGATTTCTATGTCCCTAGAGGGATTTCTAGGTCCCTAGAGGGATAGATTTCTATGTCCCTAGAGGGATTTCTAGGTCCCTAGAGGGATTTCTATGTCCCTAGAGCGATAGATTTCTATGTCCCTAGAGGGATTTCTATGTCGCTAGAGGGATTTCTATGTCGCTAGAGGGATTTCTAGGTCCCTAGAGGGATTTCTAGGTCCCTAGAGAGAGAGATTTCTATGTCCCTAGAGGGATTTCTAGGTCCCTAGAGAGAGAGATTTCTATGTCCCTAGAGGGATTTCTAGGTCCCTAGAGGGATTTCTAGGTCCCTAGAGGGATAGATTTCTAGGTCCCTAGAGGGATTTCAATGTCCCTAGAGGGATTTCTAGGTCCCTAGAGGGATAGATTTCTAGGTCCCTAGAGGGATTTCAATGTCCCTAGAGGGATTTCTAGGTCCCTAGAGGGATTTCAATGTCCCTAGAGGGATTTCTAGGTCCCTAGAGGGATAGATTTCTAGGTCCCTAGAGGGATTTCTATGTCCCTAGAGGGATTTCTATGTCCCTAGAGGGATTTCTATGTCCCTAGAGGGATTTCTATGTCCCTAGAGGGATAGATTTCTATGTCCCTAGAGGGATTTCTATGTCCCTAGAGGGATTTCTAGGTCCCTAGAGAGAGAGATTTCTATGTCCCTAGAGGGATTTCTAGGTCCCTAGAGGAATTTCTAGGTCCCTAGAGGGATTTCTAGGTCCCTAGAGGGATTTCTAGGTCCCTAGAGGGATTTCTAGGTCCCTAGAGGGATTTCTAGGTCCCTAGAGGGATAGATTTCTATGTCCCTAGAGGGATTTCTATGTCCCTAGAGGGATTTCTAGGTCCCTAGAGGGATTTCTATGTCCCTAGAGCGATAGATTTCTATGTCCCTAGAGGGATTTCTATGTCGCTAGAGGGATTTCTATGTCGCTAGAGGGATTTCTAGGTCCCTAGAGGGATTTCTAGGTCCCTAGAGAGAGAGATTTCTATGTCCCTAGAGGGATTTCTAGGTCCCTAGAGGGATTTCTAGGTCCCTAGGGGGATAGATTTCTAGGTCCCTAGAGGGATAGATTTCTAGGTCCCTAGAGGGATTTCAATGTCCCTAGAGGGATTTCTAGGTCCCTAGAGGGATAGATTTCTAGGTCCCTAGAGGGATTTCAATGTCCCTAGAGGGATTTCTATGTCCCTAGAGGGATTTCTATGTCCCTAGAGGGATTTCTATGTCCCTAGAGGGATAGATTTCTATGTCCCTAGAGGGGTTTCTAGGTCCCTAGAGGGATTTCTAGGTCCCTAGAGGGATTTCTATGTCCCTAGAGGGATAGATTTCTATGTCCCTAGAGGGATTTCTATGTCCCTAGAGGGATTTCTATGTCCCTAGAGGGATTTCTAGGTCCCTAGAGGGATTTCTATGTCCCTAGAGGGATAGATTTATATGTCCCTAGAGGGATTTCTATGTCCATAGAGGGATTTCTATGTCCCTAGAGGGATTTCTAGGTCCCTAGAGGGATAGATTTCTATGTCCCTAGAGGGATTTCTAGGTCCCTAGAGGGATTTCTATGTCCCTAGAGCGATAGATTTCTATGTCCCTAGAGGGATTTCTATGTCGCTAGAGGGATTTCTATGTCGCTAGAGGGATTTCTAGGTCCCTAGAGGGATAGATTTCTAGGTCCCTAGAGGGATTTCAATGTCCCTAGAGGGATTTCTAGGTCCCTAGAGGGATAGATTTCTAGGTCCCTAGAGGGATTTCTAGGTCCCTAGAGGGATTTCTAGGTCCCTAGAGGGATTTCTAGGTCCCTAGAGGGATTTCTAGGTCCCTAGAGGGATAGATTTCTATGTCCCTAGAGGGATTTCTATGTCCCTAGAGAGATTTCTATGTCCCTAGAGAGATTTCTAGGTCCCTAGAGGGATTTTAAATGTCCCTAGAGGGATTTCTAGGTCCCTAGAGGGATAGATTTCAATGTCCCTAGAGGGATTTCTAGGTCCCTAGAGGGATTTCTATGTCCCTAGAGGGATAGATTTCTATGTCCCTAGAGGGATTTCTATGTCGCTAGAGGGATTTCTATGTCCCTAGAGGGATTTCTAGGTCCCTAGAGGGATTTCTAGGTCCCTAGAGGGATAGATTTCTATGTCCCTAGAGGGATTTCTATGTCACTAGAGAGATTTCTAGGTCCCTAGAGGGATTTCAATGTCCCTAGAGGGATTTCTAGGTCCCTGGAGGGATAGATTTCAATGTCCCTAGAGGGATTTCTAGGTCCCTAGAGGGATTTCTATGTCCCTAGAGGGATAGATTTCTATGTCCCTAGAGGGATTTCTATGTCGCTAGAGGGATTTCTATGTCCCTAGAGGGATTTCTAGGTCCCTAGAGGGATAGATTTCTATGTCCCTAGAGGGATTTCTATGTCACTAGAGAGATTTCTAGGTCCCTAGAGGGATTTCAATGTCCCTAGAGGGATTTCTAGGTCCCTAGAGGGATAGATTTCTAGGTCCCTAGAGGGATTTCTATGTCCCTAGAGGGATTTCTAGGTCCCTAGAGAGAGAGATTTCTATGTCCCTAGAGGGATTTCTAGGTCCCTAGAGGGATTTCTAGGTCCCTAGAGGGATTTCTAGGTCCCTAGAGGGATAGATTTCTATGTCCCTAGAGGAATTTCTATGTCCCTAGAGAGATTTCTAGGTCCCTAGAGGGATTTCTAGGTCCCTAGATTGATTTCTAGGTCCCTAGAGAGAGAGATTTCTATGTCCCTAGAGGGATTTCTAGGTCCCTAGAGGGATTTCTAGGTCCCTAGAGGGATTTCTAGGTCCCTAGAGGGATTTCTAGGTCCCTAGAGGGATAGATTTCTATGTCCCTAGAGGGATTTCTATGTCCCTAGAGAGATTTCTATGTCCCTAGAGAGATTTCTAGGTCCCTAGAGGGATTTCAATGTCCCTAGAGGGATTTCTAGGTCCCTAGAGGGATAGATTTCAATGTCCCTAGAGGGATTTCTAGGTCCCTAGAGGGATTTCTATGTCCCTAGAGGGATAGATTTCTATGTCCCTAGAGGGATTTCTATGTCGCTAGAGGGATTTCTATGTCCCTAGAGGGATTTCTAGGTCCCTAGAGGGATTTCTAGGTCCCTAGAGGGATAGATTTCTATGTCCCTAGAGGGATTTCTATGTCACTAGAGAGATTTCTAGGTCCCTAGAGGGATTTCAATGTCCCTAGAGGGATTTCTAGGTCCCTAGAGGGATAGATTTCTAGGTCCCTAGAGGGATTTCTATGTCCCTAGAGGGATTTCAATGTCCCTAGAGGGATTTCTATGTCCCTAGAGGGATTTCTATGTCCCTAGAGGGATAGATTTCTATGTCCCTAGAAGGATTTCTATGTCCCTATAGGGATTTCTATGACCCTAGAGGAATTTCTATGTCCCTAGAGGGATTTCTATGTCGCTAGAGGGATTTCTATGTCGCTAGAGGGATTTCTAGGTCCCTAGAAGGATTTCTAGGTCCCTAGAGAGAGAGATTTCTATGTCCCTAGAGGGATTTCTAGGTCCCTAGAGAGAGAGATTTCTATGTCCCTAGAGGGATTTCTAGGTCCCTAGAGGGATTTCTAGGTCCCTAGAGGGATAGATTTCTATGTCCCTAGAGGGATTTCTAGGTCCCTAGAGAGAGAGATTTCTATGTCCCTAGAGGGATTTCTAGGTCCCTAGAGGGATTTCTAGGTCCCTAGAGGGATAGATTTCTATGTCCCTAGAGGGATTTCTATGTCACTAGAGAGATTTCTAGGTCCCTAGAGGGATTTCAATGTCCCTAGAGGGATTTCTAGGTCCCTAGAGGGATAGATTTCTAGGTCCCTAGAGGGATTTCTATGTCCCTATAGGGATTTCTATGACCCTAGAGGGATTTCTATGTCCCTAGAGGGATTTCTATGTCGCTAGAGGGATTTCTATGTCGCTAGAGGGATTTCTAGGTCCCTAGAGGGATTTCTAGGTCCCTAGAGAGAGAGATTTCTATGTCCCTAGAGGGATTTCTAGGTCCCTAGAGAGAGAGATTTCTATGTCCCTAGAGGGATTTCTAGGTCCCTAGAGGGATTTCTAGGTCCCTAGAGGGATAGATTTCTATGTCCCTAGAGGGATTTCTATGTCCCTAGAGAGATTTCTAGGTCCCTAGAGGGATTTCTATGTCCCTAGAGGGATTTCTAGGTCCCTAGAGGGATTTCTAGGTCCCTAGAGCGATTTCAATGTCCCTAGAGGGATTATAGGTCCCTAGAGGGATTTCTAGGTCCCTAGAGGGATTTCTATGTCCCTAGAGGGATAGATTTCTATGTCCCTAGAGGGATTTCTATGTCCCTAGAGGGATTTCTATGTCCCTAGAGGGATTTCTAGGTCCCTAGAGGGATTTCTATGTCCCTAGAGGGATAGATTTATATGTCCCTAGAGGGATTTCTATGTCCATAGAGGGATTTCTATGTCCCTAGAGGGATTTCTAGGTCCCTAGAGGGATAGATTTCTATGTCCCTAGAGGGATTTCTAGGTCCCTAGAGGGATTTCTATGTCCCTAGAGCGATAGATTTCTATGTCCCTAGAGGGATTTCTATGTCGCTAGAGGGATTTCTATGTCGCTAGAGGGATTTCTAGGTCCGTAGAGGGATAGATTTCTAGGTCCCTAGAGGGATTTCAATGTCCCTAGAGGGATTTCTAGGTCCCTAGAGGGATAGATTTCTAGGTCCCTAGAGGGATTTCAATGTCCCTAGAGGGATTTCTATGTCCCTAGAGGGATTTCTATGTCCCTAGAGGGATTTCTATGTCCCTAGAGGGATAGATTTCTATGTCCCTAGAGGGGTTTCTAGGTCCCTAGAGGGATTTCTAGGTCCCTAGAGGGATTTCTATGTCCCTAGAGGGATAGATTTCTATGTCCCTAGAGGGATTTCTATGTCCCTAGAGGGATTTCTATGTCCCTAGAGGGATTTCTAGGTCCCTAGAGGGATTTCTATGTCCCTAGAGCGATAGATTTCTATGTCCCTAGAGGGATTTCAATGTCCCTAGAGGGATTTCTAGGTCCCTAGAGGGATTTCAATGTCCCTAGAGGGATTTCTAGGTCCCTAGAGGGATAGATTTCTAGGTCCCTAGAGGGATTTCTATGTCCCTAGAGGGATTTCTATGTCCCTAGAGGGATTTCTATGTCCCTAGAGGGATTTCTATGTCCCTAGAGGGATAGATTTCTATGTCCCTAGAGGGATTTCTATGTCCCTAGAGGGATTTCTAGGTCCCTAGAGAGAGAGATTTCTATGTCCCTAGAGGGATTTCTAGGTCCCTAGAGGAATTTCTAGGTCCCTAGAGGGATTTCTAGGTCCCTAGAGGGATTTCTAGGTCCCTAGAGGGATTTCTAGGTCCCTAGAGGGATTTCTAGGTCCCTAGAGGGATAGATTTCTATGTCCCTAGAGGGATTTCTATGTCCCTAGAGGGATTTCTAGGTCCCTAGAGGGATTTCTATGTCCCTAGAGCGATAGATTTCTATGTCCCTAGAGGGATTTCTATGTCGCTAGAGGGATTTCTATGTCGCTAGAGGGATTTATAGGTCCCTAGAGGGATTTCTAGGTCCCTAGAGAGAGAGATTTCTATGTCCCTAGAGGGATTTCTAGGTCCCTAGAGGGATTTCTAGGTCCCTAGGGGGATAGATTTCTAGGTCCCTAGAGGGATAGATTTCTAGGTCCCTAGAGGGATTTCAATGTCCCTAGAGGGATTTCTAGGTCCCTAGAGGGATAGATTTCTAGGTCCCTAGAGGGATTTCAATGTCCCTAGAGGGATTTCTATGTCCCTAGAGGGATTTCTATGTCCCTAGAGGGATTTCTATGTCCCTAGAGGGATAGATTTCTATGTCCCTAGAGGGGTTTCTAGGTCCCTAGAGGGATTTCTAGGTCCCTAGAGGGATTTCTATGTCCCTAGAGGGATAGATTTCTATGTCCCTAGAGGGATTTCTATGTCCCTAGAGGGATTTCTATGTCCCTAGAGGGATTTCTAGGTCCCTAGAGGGATTTCTATGTCCCTAGAGGGATAGATTTATATGTCCCTAGAGGGATTTCTATGTCCATAGAGGGATTTCTATGTCCCTAGAGGGATTTCTAGGTCCCTAGAGGGATAGATTTCTATGTCCCTAGAGGGATTTCTAGGTCCCTAGAGGGATTTCTATGTCCCTAGAGCGATAGATTTCTATGTCCCTAGAGGGATTTCTATGTCGCTAGAGGGATTTCTATGTCGCTAGAGGGATTTCTAGGTCCCTAGAGGGATAGATTTCTAGGTCCCTAGAGGGATTTCAATGTCCCTAGAGGGATTTCTAGGTCCCTAGAGGGATAGATTTCTAGGTCCCTAGAGGGATTTCTAGGTCCCTAGAGGGATTTCTAGGTCCCTAGAGGGATTTCTAGGTCCCTAGAGGGATTTCTAGGTCCCTAGAGGGATAGATTTCTATGTCCCTAGAGGGATTTCTATGTCCCTAGAGAGATTTCTATGTCCCTAGAGAGATTTCTAGGTCCCTAGAGGGATTTTAAATGTCCCTAGAGGGATTTCTAGGTCCCTAGAGGGATAGATTTCAATGTCCCTAGAGGGATTTCTAGGTCCCTAGAGGGATTTCTATGTCCCTAGAGGGATAGATTTCTATGTCCCTAGAGGGATTTCTATGTCGCTAGAGGGATTTCTATGTCCCTAGAGGGATTTCTAGGTCCCTAGAGGGATTTCTAGGTCCCTAGAGGGATAGATTTCTATGTCCCTAGAGGGATTTCTATGTCACTAGAGAGATTTCTAGGTCCCTAGAGGGATTTCAATGTCCCTAGAGGGATTTCTAGGTCCCTGGAGGGATAGATTTCAATGTCCCTAGAGGGATTTCTAGGTCCCTAGAGGGATTTCTATGTCCCTAGAGGGATAGATTTCTATGTCCCTAGAGGGATTTCTATGTCGCTAGAGGGATTTCTATGTCCCTAGAGGGATTTCTAGGTCCCTAGAGGGATAGATTTCTATGTCCCTAGAGGGATTTCTATGTCACTAGAGAGATTTCTAGGTCCCTAGAGGGATTTCAATGTCCCTAGAGGGATTTCTAGGTCCCTAGAGGGATAGATTTCTAGGTCCCTAGAGGGATTTCTATGTCCCTAGAGGGATTTCTAGGTCCCTAGAGAGAGAGATTTCTATGTCCCTAGAGGGATTTCTAGGTCCCTAGAGGGATTTCTAGGTCCCTAGAGGGATTTCTAGGTCCCTAGAGGGATAGATTTCTATGTCCCTAGAGGAATTTCTATGTCCCTAGAGAGATTTCTAGGTCCCTAGAGGGATTTCTAGGTCCCTAGATTGATTTCTAGGTCCCTAGAGAGAGAGATTTCTATGTCCCTAGAGGGATTTCTAGGTCCCTAGAGGGATTTCTAGGTCCCTAGAGGGATTTCTAGGTCCCTAGAGGGATTTCTAGGTCCCTAGAGGGATAGATTTCTATGTCCCTAGAGGGATTTCTATGTCCCTAGAGAGATTTCTATGTCCCTAGAGAGATTTCTAGGTCCCTAGAGGGATTTCAATGTCCCTAGAGGGATTTCTAGGTCCCTAGAGGGATAGATTTCAATGTCCCTAGAGGGATTTCTAGGTCCCTAGAGGGATTTCTATGTCCCTAGAGGGATAGATTTCTATGTCCCTAGAGGGATTTCTATGTCGCTAGAGGGATTTCTATGTCCCTAGAGGGATTTCTAGGTCCCTAGAGGGATTTCTAGGTCCCTAGAGGGATAGATTTCTATGTCCCTAGAGGGATTTCTATGTCACTAGAGAGATTTCTAGGTCCCTAGAGGGATTTCAATGTCCCTAGAGGGATTTCTAGGTCCCTAGAGGGATAGATTTCTAGGTCCCTAGAGGGATTTCTATGTCCCTAGAGGGATTTCAATGTCCCTAGAGGGATTTCTATGTCCCTAGAGGGATTTCTATGTCCCTAGAGGGATAGATTTCTATGTCCCTAGAGGGATTTCTATGTCCCTATAGGGATTTCTATGACCCTAGAGGAATTTCTATGTCCCTAGAGGGATTTCTATGTCGCTAGAGGGATTTCTATGTCGCTAGAGGGATTTCTAGGTCCCTAGAGGGATTTCTAGGTCCCTAGAGAGAGAGATTTCTATGTCCCTAGAGGGATTTCTAGGTCCCTAGAGAGAGAGATTTCTATGTCCCTAGAGGGATTTCTAGGTCCCTAGAGGGATTTCTAGGTCCCTAGAGGGATAGATTTCTATGTCCCTAGAGGGATTTCTAGGTCCCTAGAGAGAGAGATTTCTATGTCCCTAGAGGGATTTCTAGGTCCCTAGAGGGATTTCTAGGTCCCTAGAGGGATAGATTTCTATGTCCCTAGAGGGATTTCTATGTCACTAGAGAGATTTCTAGGTCCCTAGAGGGATTTCAATGTCCCTAGAGGGATTTCTAGGTCCCTAGAGGGATAGATTTCTAGGTCCCTAGAGGGATTTCTATGTCCCTATAGGGATTTCTATGACCCTAGAGGGATTTCTATGTCCCTAGAGGGATTTCTATGTCGCTAGAGGGATTTCTATGTCGCTAGAGGGATTTCTAGGTCCCTAGAGGGATTTCTAGGTCCCTAGAGAGAGAGATTTCTATGTCCCTAGAGGGATTTCTAGGTCCCTAGAGAGAGAGATTTCTATGTCCCTAGAGGGATTTCTAGGTCCCTAGAGGGATTTCTAGGTCCCTAGAGGGATAGATTTCTATGTCCCTAGAGGGATTTCTATGTCCCTAGAGAGATTTCTAGGTCCCTAGAGGGATTTCTATGTCCCTAGAGGGATTTCTAGGTCCCTAGAGGGATTTCTAGGTCCCTAGAGCGATTTCAATGTCCCTAGAGGGATTATAGGTCCCTAGAGGGATTTCTAGGTCCCTAGAGGGATTTCTATGTCCCTAGAGGGATAGATTTCTATGTCCCTAGAGGGATTTCTATGTCCCTAGAGGGATTTCTATGTCCCTAGAGGGATTTCTAGGTCCCTAGAGGGATTTCTATGTCCCTAGAGGGATAGATTTATATGTCCCTAGAGGGATTTCTATGTCCATAGAGGGATTTCTATGTCCCTAGAGGGATTTCTAGGTCCCTAGAGGGATAGATTTCTATGTCCCTAGAGGGATTTCTAGGTCCCTAGAGGGATTTCTATGTCCCTAGAGCGATAGATTTCTATGTCCCTAGAGGGATTTCTATGTCGCTAGAGGGATTTCTATGTCGCTAGAGGGATTTCTAGGTCCGTAGAGGGATAGATTTCTAGGTCCCTAGAGGGATTTCAATGTCCCTAGAGGGATTTCTAGGTCCCTAGAGGGATAGATTTCTAGGTCCCTAGAGGGATTTCAATGTCCCTAGAGGGATTTCTATGTCCCTAGAGGGATTTCTATGTCCCTAGAGGGATTTCTATGTCCCTAGAGGGATAGATTTCTATGTCCCTAGAGGGGTTTCTAGGTCCCTAGAGGGATTTCTAGGTCCCTAGAGGGATTTCTATGTCCCTAGAGGGATAGATTTCTATGTCCCTAGAGGGATTTCTATGTCCCTAGAGGGATTTATTTGTCCCTAGAGGGATAGATTTCTATGTCGCTAGAGGGATTTCTATGTCCCAAGAGGGATAGATTTCTATGTCCCTAGAGGGATTTCTAGGTCCCTAGAGGGATTTCTATGTCCCTAGAGGGATAGATTTATATGTCCCTAGAGGGATTTCTATGTCCATAGAGGGATTTCTATGTCCCTAGAGGGATTTCTAGGTCCCTAGAGGGATAGATTTCTATGTCCCTAGAGGGATTTCTAGGTCCCTAGAGGGATTTCTATGTCCCTAGAGCGATAGATTTCTATGTCCCTAGAGGGATTTCTATGTCGCTAGAGGGATTTCTATGTCGCTAGAGGGATTTCTAGGTCCCTAGAGGGATAGATTTCTAGGTCCCTAGAGGGATTTCAATGTCCCTAGAGGGATTTCTAGGTCCCTAGAGGGATAGATTTCTAGGTCCCTAGAGGGATTTCAATGTCCCTAGAGGGATTTCTATGTCCCTAGAGGGATTTCTATGTCCCTAGAGGGATTTCTATGTCCCTAGAGGGATAGATTTCTATGTCCCTAGAGGGGTTTCTAGGTCCCTAGAGGGATTTCTAGGTCCCTAGAGGGATTTCTATGTCCCTAGAGGGATAGATTTTTATGTCCCTAGAGGGATTTCTATGTCCCTAGAGGGATTTCTATGTCCCTAGAGGGATTTCTAGGTCCCTAGAGGGATTTCTATGTCCCTAGAGGGATAGATTTATATGTCCCTAGAGGGATTTCTATGTCCATAGAGGGATTTCTATGTCCCTAGAGGGATTTCTAGGTCCCTAGAGGGATAGATTTCTATGTCCCTAGAGGGATTTCTAGGTCCCTAGAGGGATTTCTATGTCCCTAGAGCGATAGATTTCTATGTCCCTAGAGGGATTTCTATGTCGCTAGAGGGATTTCTATGTCGCTAGAGGGATTTCTAGGTCCCTAGAGGGATAGATTTCTAGGTCCCTAGAGGGATTTCAATGTCCCTAGAGGGATTTCTAGGTCCCTAGAGGGATAGATTTCTAGGTCCCTAGAGGGATTTCTAGGTCCCTAGAGGGATTTCTAGGTCCCTAGAGGGATTTCTAGGTCCCTAGAGGGATTTCAATGTCCCTAGAGGGATTTCTAGGTCCCTAGAGGGATAGATTTCTAGGTCCCTAGAGGGATTTATAGGTCCCTAGAGGGATTTCTAGGTCCCTAGAGGGATTTCTAGGTCCCTAGAGGGATAGATTTCTATGTCCCTAGAGGGATTTCTATGTCCCTAGAGAGATTTCTATGTCCCTAGAGAGATTTCTAGGTCCCTAGAGGGATTTCAATGTCCCTAGAGGGATTTCTAGGTCCCTAGAGGGATAGATTTCAATGTCCCTAGAGGGATTTCTAGGTCCCTAGAGGGATTTCTATGTCCCTAGAGGGATAGATTTCTATGTCCCTAGAGGGATTTCTATGTCGCTAGAGGGATTTCTATGTCCCTAGAGGGATTTCTAGGTCCCTAGAGGGATTTCTAGGTCCCTAGAGGGATAGATTTCTATGTCCCTAGAGGGATTTCTATGTCACTAGAGAGATTTCTAGGTCCCTAGAGGGATTTCAATGTCCCTAGAGGGATTTCTAGGTCCCTAGAGGGATAGATTTCTAGGTCCCTAGAGGGATTTCTATGTCCCTAGAGGGATTTCAATGTCCCTAGAGGGATTTCTATGTCCCTAGAGGGATTTCTATGTCCCTAGAGGGATAGATTTCTATGTCCCTAGAGGGATTTCTATGTCCCTATAGGGATTTCTATGTCCCTAGAGGGATTTCTATGTCCCTAGAGGGATTTCTATGTCGCTAGAGGGATTTCTATGTCGCTAGAGGGATTTCTAGGTCCCTAGAGGGATTTCTAGGTCCCTAGAGAGAGAGATTTCTATGTCCCTAGAGGGATTTCTAGGTCCCTAGAGGGATTTCTAGGTCCCTAGAGGGATAGATTTCTATGTCCCTAGAGGGATTTCTATGTCCCTAGAGAGATTTCTAGGTCCCTAGAGGGATTTCTATGTCCCTAGAGGGATTTCTATGTCCCTAGAGAGATTTCTATGTCCCTAGAGAGATTTCTAGGTCCCTAGAGGGATTTCAATGTCCCTAGAGGGATTTCTAGGTCCCTGGAGGGATAGATTTCAATGTCCCTAGAGGGATTTCTAGGTCCCTAGAGGGATTTCTATGTCCCTAGAGGGATAGATTTCTATGTCCCTAGAGGGATTTCTATGTCGCTAGAGGGATTTCTATGTCCCTAGAGGGATTTCTAGGTCCCTAGAGGGATTTCTATGTCCCTAGAGGGATAGATTTATATGTCCCTAGAGGGATTTCTATGTCCATAGAGGGATTTCTATGTCCCTAGAGGGATTTCTAGGTCCCTAGAGGGATAGATTTCTATGTCCCTAGAGGGATTTCTAGGTCCCTAGAGGGATTTCTATGTCCCTAGAGCGATAGATTTCTATGTCCCTAGAGGGATTTCTATGTCGCTAGAGGGATTTCTATGTCGCTAGAGGGATTTCTAGGTCCGTAGAGGGATAGATTTCTAGGTCCCTAGAGGGATTTCAATGTCCCTAGAGGGATTTCTAGGTCCCTAGAGGGATAGATTTCTAGGTCCCTAGAGGGATTTCAATGTCCCTAGAGGGATTTCTATGTCCCTAGAGGGATTTCTATGTCCCTAGAGGGATTTCTATGTCCCTAGAGGGATAGATTTCTATGTCCCTAGAGGGGTTTCTAGGTCCCTAGAGGGATTTCTAGGTCCCTAGAGGGATTTCTATGTCCCTAGAGGGATAGATTTCTATGTCCCTAGAGGGATTTCTATGTCCCTAGAGGGATTTCTATGTCCCTAGAGGGATTTCTAGGTCCCTAGAGGGATTTCTATGTCCCTAGAGGGATAGATTTATATGTCCCTAGAGGGATTTCTATGTCCATAGAGGGATTTCTATGTCCCTAGAGGGATTTCTAGGTCCCTAGAGGGATAGATTTCTATGTCCCTAGAGGGATTTCTAGGTCCCTAGAGGGATTTCTATGTCCCTAGAGCGATAGATTTCTATGTCCCTAGAGGGATTTCTATGTCGCTAGAGGGATTTCTATGTCGCTAGAGGGATTTCTAGGTCCCTAGAGGGATAGATTTCTAGGTCCCTAGAGGGATTTCAATGTCCCTAGAGGGATTTCTATGTCCCTAGAGGGATTTCTATGTCCCTAGAGGGATAGATTTCTATGTCCCTAGAGGGGTTTCTAGGTCCCTAGAGGGATTTCTAGGTCCCTAGAGGGATTTCTATGTCCCTAGAGGGATAGATTTCTATGTCCCTAGAGGGATTTCTATGTCCCTAGAGGGATTTCTATGTCCCTAGAGGGATTTCTAGGTCCCTAGAGGGATTTCTATGTCCCTAGAGGGATAGATTTATATGTCCCTAGAGGGATTTCTATGTCCATAGAGGGATTTCTATGTCCCTAGAGGGATTTCTAGGTCCCTAGAGGGATAGATTTCTATGTCCCTAGAGGGATTTCTAGGTCCCTAGAGGGATTTCTATGTCCCTAGAGCGATAGATTTCTATGTCCCTAGAGGGATTTCTATGTCGCTAGAGGGATTTCTATGTCGCTAGAGGGATTTCTAGGTCCCTAGAGGGATAGATTTCTAGGTCCCTAGAGGGATTTCAATGTCCCTAGAGGGATTTCTAGGTCCCTAGAGGGATAGATTTCTAGGTCCCTAGAGGGATTTCTATGTCCCTATAGGGATTTCTATGTCCCTAGAGGGATTTCTATGTCCCTAGAGGGATTTCTATGTCGCTAGAGGGATTTCTATGTCGCTAGAGGGATTTCTAGGTCCCTAGAGGGATTTCTAGGTCCCTAGAGAGAGAGATTTCTATGTCCCTAGAGGGATTTCTAGGTCCCTAGAGAGAGAGATTTCTATGTCCCTAGAGGGATTTCTAGGTCCCTAGAGGGATTTCTAGGTCCCTAGAGGGATTTCTAGGTCCCTAGAGGGATTTCTAGGTCCCTAGAGGGATAGATTTCTATGTCCCTAGAGGGATTTCTATGTCCCTAGAGAGATTTCTAGGTCCCTAGAGGGATTTCTATGTCCCTAGAGGGATTTCTAGGTCCCTAGAGGGATTTCTAGGTCCCTAGAGGGATTTCAATGTCCCTAGAGGGATTTCTATGTCCCTAGAGGGATTTCTAGGTCCCTAGAGGGATTTCTATGTCCCTAGAGGGATAGATTTATATGTCCCTAGAGGGATTTCTATGTCCATAGAGGGATTTCTATGTCCCTAGAGGGATTTCTAGGTCCCTAGAGGGATAGATTTCTATGTCCCTAGAGGGATTTCTAGGTCCCTAGAGGGATTTCTATGTCCCTAGAGCGATAGATTTCTATGTCCCTAGAGGGATTTCTATGTCGCTAGAGGGATTTCTATGTCGCTAGAGGGATTTCTAGGTCCCTAGAGGGATTTCTAGGTCCCTAGAGAGAGAGATTTCTATGTCCCTAGAGGGATTTCTAGGTCCCTAGAGAGAGAGATTTCTATGTCCCTAGAGGGATTTCTAGGTCCCTAGAGGGATTTCTAGGTCCCTAGAGGGATAGATTTCTAGGTCCCTAGAGGGATTTCAATGTCCCTAGAGGGATTTCTAGGTCCCTAGAGGGATAGATTTCTAGGTCCCTAGAGGGATTTCAATGTCCCTAGAGGGATTTCTAGGTCCCTAGAGGGATTTCAATGTCCCTAGAGGGATTTCTAGGTCCCTAGAGGGATAGATTTCTAGGTCCCTAGAGGGATTTCTATGTCCCTAGAGGGATTTCTATGTCCCTAGAGGGATTTCTATGTCCCTAGAGGGATTTCTATGTCCCTAGAGGGATAGATTTCTATGTCCCTAGAGGGATTTCTATGTCCCTAGAGGGATTTCTAGGTCCCTAGAGAGAGAGATTTCTATGTCCCTAGAGGGATTTCTAGGTCCCTAGAGGAATTTCTAGGTCCCTAGAGGGATTTCTAGGTCCCTAGAGGGATTTCTAGGTCCCTAGAGGGATTTCTAGGTCCCTAGAGGGATTTCTAGGTCCCTAGAGGGATAGATTTCTATGTCCCTAGAGGGATTTCTATGTCCCTAGAGGGATTTCTAGGTCCCTAGAGGGATTTCTATGTCCCTAGAGGGATAGATTTATATGTCCCTAGAGGGATTTCTATGTCCATAGAGGGATTTCTATGTCCCTAGAGGGATTTCTAGGTCCCTAGAGGGATAGATTTCTATGTCCCTAGAGGGATTTCTAGGTCCCTAGAGGGATTTCTATGTCCCTAGAGCGATAGATTTCTATGTCCCTAGAGGGATTTCTATGTCGCTAGAGGGATTTCTATGTCGCTAGAGGGATTTCTAGGTCCCTAGAGGGATAGATTTCTAGGTCCCTAGAGGGATTTCAATGTCCCTAGAGGGATTTCTATGTCCCTAGAGGGATTTCTATGTCCCTAGAGGGATAGATTTCTATGTCCCTAGAGGGGTTTCTAGGTCCCTAGAGGGATTTCTAGGTCCCTAGAGGGATTTCTATGTCCCTAGAGGGATAGATTTCTATGTCCCTAGAGGGATTTCTATGTCCCTAGAGGGATTTCTATGTCCCTAGAGGGATTTCTAGGTCCCTAGAGGGATTTCTATGTCCCTAGAGGGATAGATTTATATGTCCCTAGAGGGATTTCTATGTCCATAGAGGGATTTCTATGTCCCTAGAGGGATTTCTAGGTCCCTAGAGGGATAGATTTCTATGTCCCTAGAGGGATTTCTAGGTCCCTAGAGGGATTTCTATGTCCCTAGAGCGATAGATTTCTATGTCCCTAGAGGGATTTCTATGTCGCTAGAGGGATTTCTATGTCGCTAGAGGGATTTCTAGGTCCCTAGAGGGATAGATTTCTAGGTCCCTAGAGGGATTTCAATGTCCCTAGAGGGATTTCTAGGTCCCTAGAGGGATAGATTTCTAGGTCCCTAGAGGGATTTCTATGTCCCTATAGGGATTTCTATGTCCCTAGAGGGATTTCTATGTCCCTAGAGGGATTTCTATGTCGCTAGAGGGATTTCTATGTCGCTAGAGGGATTTCTAGGTCCCTAGAGGGATTTCTAGGTCCCTAGAGAGAGAGATTTCTATGTCCCTAGAGGGATTTCTAGGTCCCTAGAGAGAGAGATTTCTATGTCCCTAGAGGGATTTCTAGGTCCCTAGAGGGATTTCTAGGTCCCTAGAGGGATTTCTAGGTCCCTAGAGGGATTTCTAGGTCCCTAGAGGGATAGATTTCTATGTCCCTAGAGGGATTTCTATGTCCCTAGAGAGATTTCTAGGTCCCTAGAGGGATTTCTATGTCCCTAGAGGGATTTCTAGGTCCCTAGAGGGATTTCTAGGTCCCTAGAGGGATTTCAATGTCCCTAGAGGGATTTCTATGTCCCTAGAGGGATTTCTAGGTCCCTAGAGGGATTTCTATGTCCCTAGAGGGATAGATTTATATGTCCCTAGAGGGATTTCTATGTCCATAGAGGGATTTCTATGTCCCTAGAGGGATTTCTAGGTCCCTAGAGGGATAGATTTCTATGTCCCTAGAGGGATTTCTAGGTCCCTAGAGGGATTTCTATGTCCCTAGAGCGATAGATTTCTATGTCCCTAGAGGGATTTCTATGTCGCTAGAGGGATTTCTATGTCGCTAGAGGGATTTCTAGGTCCCTAGAGGGATTTCTAGGTCCCTAGAGAGAGAGATTTCTATGTCCCTAGAGGGATTTCTAGGTCCCTAGAGAGAGAGATTTCTATGTCCCTAGAGGGATTTCTAGGTCCCTAGAGGGATTTCTAGGTCCCTAGAGGGATAGATTTCTAGGTCCCTAGAGGGATTTCAATGTCCCTAGAGGGATTTCTAGGTCCCTAGAGGGATAGATTTCTAGGTCCCTAGAGGGATTTCAATGTCCCTAGAGGGATTTCTAGGTCCCTAGAGGGATTTCAATGTCCCTAGAGGGATTTCTAGGTCCCTAGAGGGATAGATTTCTAGGTCCCTAGAGGGATTTCTATGTCCCTAGAGGGATTTCTATGTCCCTAGAGGGATTTCTATGTCCCTAGAGGGATTTCTATGTCCCTAGAGGGATAGATTTCTATGTCCCTAGAGGGATTTCTATGTCCCTAGAGGGATTTCTAGGTCCCTAGAGAGAGAGATTTCTATGTCCCTAGAGGGATTTCTAGGTCCCTAGAGGAATTTCTAGGTCCCTAGAGGGATTTCTAGGTCCCTAGAGGGATTTCTAGGTCCCTAGAGGGATTTCTAGGTCCCTAGAGGGATTTCTAGGTCCCTAGAGGGATAGATTTCTATGTCCCTAGAGGGATTTCTATGTCCCTAGAGGGATTTCTAGGTCCCTAGAGGGATTTCTATGTCCCTAGAGCGATAGATTTCTATGTCCCTAGAGGGATTTCTATGTCGCTAGAGGGATTTCTATGTCGCTAGAGGGATTTCTAGGTCCCTAGAGGGATTTCTAGGTCCCTAGAGAGAGAGATTTCTATGTCCCTAGAGGGATTTCTAGGTCCCTAGAGGGATTTCTAGGTCCCTAGGGGGATAGATTTCTAGGTCCCTAGAGGGATAGATTTCTAGGTCCCTAGAGGGATTTCAATGTCCCTAGAGGGATTTCTAGGTCCCTAGAGGGATAGATTTCTAGGTCCCTAGAGGGATTTCAATGTCCCTAGAGGGATTTCTATGTCCCTAGAGGGATTTCTATGTCCCTAGAGGGATTTCTATGTCCCTAGAGGGATAGATTTCTATGTCCCTAGAGGGGTTTCTAGGTCCCTAGAGGGATTTCTAGGTCCCTAGAGGGATTTCTATGTCCCTAGAGGGATAGATTTCTATGTCCCTAGAGGGATTTCTATGTCCCTAGAGGGATTTCTATGTCCCTAGAGGGATTTCTAGGTCCCTAGAGGGATTTCTATGTCCCTAGAGGGATAGATTTATATGTCCCTAGAGGGATTTCTATGTCCATAGAGGGATTTCTATGTCCCTAGAGGGATTTCTAGGTCCCTAGAGGGATAGATTTCTATGTCCCTAGAGGGATTTCTAGGTCCCTAGAGGGATTTCTATGTCCCTAGAGCGATAGATTTCTATGTCCCTAGAGGGATTTCTATGTCGCTAGAGGGATTTCTATGTCGCTAGAGGGATTTCTAGGTCCCTAGAGGGATAGATTTCTAGGTCCCTAGAGGGATTTCAATGTCCCTAGAGGGATTTCTAGGTCCCTAGAGGGATAGATTTCTAGGTCCCTAGAGGGATTTCTAGGTCCCTAGAGGGATTTCTAGGTCCCTAGAGGGATTTCTAGGTCCCTAGAGGGATTTCTAGGTCCCTAGAGGGATAGATTTCTATGTCCCTAGAGGGATTTCTATGTCCCTAGAGAGATTTCTATGTCCCTAGAGAGATTTCTAGGTCCCTAGAGGGATTTTAAATGTCCCTAGAGGGATTTCTAGGTCCCTAGAGGGATAGATTTCAATGTCCCTAGAGGGATTTCTAGGTCCCTAGAGGGATTTCTATGTCCCTAGAGGGATAGATTTCTATGTCCCTAGAGGGATTTCTATGTCGCTAGAGGGATTTCTATGTCCCTAGAGGGATTTCTAGGTCCCTAGAGGGATTTCTAGGTCCCTAGAGGGATAGATTTCTATGTCCCTAGAGGGATTTCTATGTCGCTAGAGGGATTTCTATGTCGCTAGAGGGATTTCTAGGTCCCTAGAGGGATTTCTAGGTCCCTAGAGAGAGAGATTTCTATGTCCCTAGAGGGATTTCTAGGTCCCTAGAGGGATTTCTAGGTCCCTAGGGGGATAGATTTCTAGGTCCCTAGAGGGATAGATTTCTAGGTCCCTAGAGGGATTTCAATGTCCCTAGAGGGATTTCTAGGTCCCTAGAGGGATAGATTTCTAGGTCCCTAGAGGGATTTCAATGTCCCTAGAGGGATTTCTATGTCCCTAGAGGGATTTCTATGTCCCTAGAGGGATTTCTATGTCCCTAGAGGGATAGATTTCTATGTCCCTAGAGGGGTTTCTAGGTCCCTAGAGGGATTTCTAGGTCCCTAGAGGGATTTCTATGTCCCTAGAGGGATAGATTTCTATGTCCCTAGAGGGATTTCTATGTCCCTAGAGGGATTTCTATGTCCCTAGAGGGATTTCTAGGTCCCTAGAGGGATTTCTATGTCCCTAGAGGGATAGATTTATATGTCCCTAGAGGGATTTCTATGTCCATAGAGGGATTTCTATGTCCCTAGAGGGATTTCTAGGTCCCTAGAGGGATAGATTTCTATGTCCCTAGAGGGATTTCTAGGTCCCTAGAGGGATTTCTATGTCCCTAGAGCGATAGATTTCTATGTCCCTAGAGGGATTTCTATGTCGCTAGAGGGATTTCTATGTCGCTAGAGGGATTTCTAGGTCCCTAGAGGGATAGATTTCTAGGTCCCTAGAGGGATTTCAATGTCCCTAGAGGGATTTCTAGGTCCCTAGAGGGATAGATTTCTAGGTCCCTAGAGGGATTTCTAGGTCCCTAGAGGGATTTCTAGGTCCCTAGAGGGATTTCTAGGTCCCTAGAGGGATTTCTAGGTCCCTAGAGGGATAGATTTCTATGTCCCTAGAGGGATTTCTATGTCCCTAGAGAGATTTCTATGTCCCTAGAGAGATTTCTAGGTCCCTAGAGGGATTTTAAATGTCCCTAGAGGGATTTCTAGGTCCCTAGAGGGATAGATTTCAATGTCCCTAGAGGGATTTCTAGGTCCCTAGAGGGATTTCTATGTCCCTAGAGGGATAGATTTCTATGTCCCTAGAGGGATTTCTATGTCGCTAGAGGGATTTCTATGTCCCTAGAGGGATTTCTAGGTCCCTAGAGGGATTTCTAGGTCCCTAGAGGGATAGATTTCTATGTCCCTAGAGGGATTTCTATGTCACTAGAGAGATTTCTAGGTCCCTAGAGGGATTTCAATGTCCCTAGAGGGATTTCTAGGTCCCTAGAGGGATAGATTTCTAGGTCCCTAGAGGGATTTCTATGTCCCTAGAGGGATTTCAATGTCCCTAGAGGGATTTCTATGTCCCTAGAGGGATTTCTATGTCCCTAGAGGGATAGATTTCTATGTCCCTAGAGGGATTTCTATGTCCCTATAGGGATTTCTATGTCCCTAGAGGGATTTCTATGTCCCTAGAGGGATTTCTATGTCGCTAGAGGGATTTCTATGTCGCTAGAGGGATTTCTAGGTCCCTAGAGGGATTTCTAGGTCCCTAGAGAGAGAGATTTCTATGTCCCTAGAGGGATTTCTAGGTCCCTAGAGAGAGAGATTTCTATGTCCCTAGAGGGATTTCTAGGTCCCTAGAGGGATTTCTAGGTCCCTAGAGGGATAGATTTCTATGTCCCTAGAGGGATTTCTATGTCCCTAGAGAGATTTCTAGGTCCCTAGAGGGATTTCTATGTCCCTAGAGGGATTTCTATGTCCCTAGAGAGATTTCTATGTCCCTAGAGAGATTTCTAGGTCCCTAGAGGGATTTCAATGTCCCTAGAGGGATTTCTAGGTCCCTGGAGGGATAGATTTCAATGTCCCTAGAGGGATTTCTAGGTCCCTAGAGGGATTTCTATGTCCCTAGAGGGATAGATTTCTATGTCCCTAGAGGGATTTCTATGTCGCTAGAGGGATTTCTATGTCCCTAGAGGGATTTCTAGGTCCCTAGAGGGATAGATTTCTATGTCCCTAGAGGGATTTCTATGTCACTAGAGAGATTTCTAGGTCCCTAGAGGGATTTCAATGTCCCTAGAGGGATTTCTAGGTCCCTAGAGGGATAGATTTCTAGGTCCCTAGAGGGATTTCTATGTCCCTAGAGGGATTTCTAGGTCCCTAGAGAGAGAGATTTCTATGTCCCTAGAGGGATTTCTAGGTCCCTAGAGGGATTTCTAGGTCCCTAGAGGGATTTCTAGGTCCCTAGAGGGATAGATTTCTATGTCCCTAGAGGAATTTCTATGTCCCTAGAGAGATTTCTAGGTCCCTAGAGGGATTTCTAGGTCCCTAGATTGATTTCTAGGTCCCTAGAGAGAGAGATTTCTATGTCCCTAGAGGGATTTCTAGGTCCCTAGAGGGATTTCTAGGTCCCTAGAGGGATTTCTAGGTCCCTAGAGGGATAGATTTCTATGTCCCTAGAGGGATTTCTATGTCCCTAGAGAGATTTCTATGTCCCTAGAGAGATTTCTAGGTCCCTAGAGGGATTTCAATGTCCCTAGAGGGATTTCTAGGTCCCTAGAGGGATAGATTTCAATGTCCCTAGAGGGATTTCTAGGTCCCTAGAGGGATTTCTATGTCCCTAGAGGGATAGATTTCTATGTCCCTAGAGGGATTTCTATGTCGCTAGAGGGATTTCTATGTCCCTAGAGGGATTTCTAGGTCCCTAGAGGGATTTCTAGGTCCCTAGAGGGATAGATTTCTATGTCCCTAGAGGGATTTCTATGTCACTAGAGAGATTTCTAGGTCCCTAGAGGGATTTCAATGTCCCTAGAGGGATTTCTAGGTCCCTAGAGGGATAGATTTCTAGGTCCCTAGAGGGATTTCTATGTCCCTAGAGGGATTTCAATGTCCCTAGAGGGATTTCTATGTCCCTAGAGGGATTTCTATGTCCCTAGAGGGATAGATTTCTATGTCCCTAGAGGGATTTCTATGTCCCTATAGGGATTTCTATGACCCTAGAGGAATTTCTATGTCCCTAGAGGGATTTCTATGTCGCTAGAGGGATTTCTATGTCGCTAGAGGGATTTCTAGGTCCCTAGAGGGATTTCTAGGTCCCTAGAGAGAGAGATTTCTATGTCCCTAGAGGGATTTCTAGGTCCCTAGAGAGAGAGATTTCTATGTCCCTAGAGGGATTTCTAGGTCCCTAGAGGGATTTCTAGGTCCCTAGAGGGATAGATTTCTATGTCCCTAGAGGGATTTCTAGGTCCCTAGAGAGAGAGATTTCTATGTCCCTAGAGGGATTTCTAGGTCCCTAGAGGGATTACTAGGTCCCTAGAGGGATAGATTTCTATGTCCCTAGAGGGATTTCTATGTCACTAGAGAGATTTCTAGGTCCCTAGAGGGATTTCAATGTCCCTAGAGGGATTTCTAGGTCCCTAGAGGGATAGATTTCTAGGTCCCTAGAGGGATTTCTATGTCCCTATAGGGATTTCTATGACCCTAGAGGGATTTCTATGTCCCTAGAGGGATTTCTATGTCGCTAGAGGGATTTCTATGTCGCTAGAGGGATTTCTAGGTCCCTAGAGGGATTTCTAGGTCCCTAGAGAGAGAGATTTCTATGTCCCTAGAGGGATTTCTAGGTCCCTAGAGAGAGAGATTTCTATGTCCCTAGAGGGATTTCTAGGTCCCTAGAGGGATTTCTAGGTCCCTAGAGGGATAGATTTCTATGTCCCTAGAGGGATTTCTATGTCCCTAGAGAGATTTCTAGGTCCCTAGAGGGATTTCTATGTCCCTAGAGGGATTTCTAGGTCCCTAGAGGGATTTCTAGGTCCCTAGAGCGATTTCAATGTCCCTAGAGGGATTATAGGTCCCTAGAGGGATTTCTAGGTCCCTAGAGGGATTTCTATGTCCCTAGAGGGATAGATTTCTATGTCCCTAGAGGGATTTCTATGTCCCTAGAGGGATTTCTATGTCCCTAGAGGGATTTCTAGGTCCCTAGAGGGATTTCTATGTCCCTAGAGGGATAGATTTATATGTCCCTAGAGGGATTTCTATGTCCATAGAGGGATTTCTATGTCCCTAGAGGGATTTCTAGGTCCCTAGAGGGATAGATTTCTATGTCCCTAGAGGGATTTCTAGGTCCCTAGAGGGATTTCTATGTCCCTAGAGCGATAGATTTCTATGTCCCTAGAGGGATTTCTATGTCGCTAGAGGGATTTCTATGTCGCTAGAGGGATTTCTAGGTCCGTAGAGGGATAGATTTCTAGGTCCCTAGAGGGATTTCAATGTCCCTAGAGGGATTTCTAGGTCCCTAGAGGGATAGATTTCTAGGTCCCTAGAGGGATTTCAATGTCCCTAGAGGGATTTCTATGTCCCTAGAGGGATTTCTATGTCCCTAGAGGGATTTCTATGTCCCTAGAGGGATAGATTTCTATGTCCCTAGAGGGGTTTCTAGGTCCCTAGAGGGATTTCTAGGTCCCTAGAGGGATTTCTATGTCCCTAGAGGGATAGATTTCTATGTCCCTAGAGGGATTTCTATGTCCCTAGAGGGATTTCTATGTCCCTAGAGGGATTTCTAGGTCCCTAGAGGGATTTCTATGTCCCTAGAGGGATAGATTTCTATGTCCCTAGAGGGATTTCTATGTCCATAGAGGGATTTCTATGTCCCTAGAGGGATTTCTAGGTCCCTAGAGGGATAGATTTCTATGTCCCTAGAGGGATTTCTAGGTCCCTAGAGGGATTTCTATGTCCCTAGAGCGATAGATTTCTATGTCCCTAGAGGGATTTCTATGTCGCTAGAGGGATTTCTATGTCGCTAGAGGGATTTCTAGGTCCCTAGAGGGATAGATTTCTAGGTCCCTAGAGGGATTTCAATGTCCCTAGAGGGATTTCTAGGTCCCTAGAGGGATAGATTTCTAGGTCCCTAGAGGGATTTCAATGTCCCTAGAGGGATTTCTATGTCCCTAGAGGGATTTCTATGTCCCTAGAGGGATTTCTATGTCCCTAGAGGGATAGATTTCTATGTCCCTAGAGGGGTTTCTAGGTCCCTAGAGGGATTTCTAGGTCCCTAGAGGGATTTCTATGTCCCTAGAGGGATAGATTTCTATGTCCCTAGAGGGATTTCTATGTCCCTAGAGGGATTTCTATGTCCCTAGAGGGATTTCTAGGTCCCTAGAGGGATTTCTATGTCCCTAGAGGGATAGATTTATATGTCCCTAGAGGGATTTCTATGTCCATAGAGGGATTTCTATGTCCCTAGAGGGATTTCTAGGTCCCTAGAGGGATAGATTTCTATGTCCCTAGAGGGATTTCTAGGTCCCTAGAGGGATTTCTATGTCCCTAGAGCGATAGATTTCTATGTCCCTAGAGGGATTTCTATGTCGCTAGAGGGATTTCTATGTCGCTAGAGGGATTTCTAGGTCCCTAGAGGGATAGATTTCTAGGTCCCTAGAGGGATTTCAATGTCCCTAGAGGGATTTCTAGGTCCCTAGAGGGATAGATTTCTAGGTCCCTAGAGGGATTTCTAGGTCCCTAGAGGGATTTCTAGGTCCCTAGAGGGATTTCTAGGTCCCTAGAGGGATTTCAATGTCCCTAGAGGGATTTCTAGGTCCCTAGAGGGATAGATTTCTAGGTCCCTAGAGGGATTTATAGGTCCCTAGAGGGATTTCTAGGTCCCTAGAGGGATTTCTAGGTCCCTAGAGGGATAGATTTCTATGTCCCTAGAGGGATTTCTATGTCCCTAGAGAGATTTCTATGTCCCTAGAGAGATTTCTAGGTCCCTAGAGGGATTTCAATGTCCCTAGAGGGATTTCTAGGTCCCTAGAGGGATAGATTTCAATGTCCCTAGAGGGATTTCTAGGTCCCTAGAGGGATTTCTATGTCCCTAGAGGGATAGATTTCTATGTCCCTAGAGGGATTTCTATGTCGCTAGAGGGATTTCTATGTCCCTAGAGGGATTTCTAGGTCCCTAGAGGGATTTCTAGGTCCCTAGAGGGATAGATTTCTATGTCCCTAGAGGGATTTCTATGTCACTAGAGAGATTTCTAGGTCCCTAGAGGGATTTCAATGTCCCTAGAGGGATTTCTAGGTCCCTAGAGGGATAGATTTCTAGGTCCCTAGAGGGATTTCTATGTCCCTAGAGGGATTTCAATGTCCCTAGAGGGATTTCTATGTCCCTAGAGGGATTTCTATGTCCCTAGAGGGATAGATTTCTATGTCCCTAGAGGGATTTCTATGTCCCTATAGGGATTTCTATGTCCCTAGAGGGATTTCTATGTCCCTAGAGGGATTTCTATGTCGCTAGAGGGATTTCTATGTCGCTAGAGGGATTTCTAGGTCCCTAGAGGGATTTCTAGGTCCCTAGAGAGAGAGATTTCTATGTCCCTAGAGGGATTTCTAGGTCCCTAGAGGGATTTCTAGGTCCCTAGAGGGATAGATTTCTATGTCCCTAGAGGGATTTCTATGTCCCTAGAGAGATTTCTAGGTCCCTAGAGGGATTTCTATGTCCCTAGAGGGATTTCTATGTCCCTAGAGAGATTTCTATGTCCCTAGAGAGATTTCTAGGTCCCTAGAGGGATTTCAATGTCCCTAGAGGGATTTCTAGGTCCCTGGAGGGATAGATTTCAATGTCCCTAGAGGGATTTCTAGGTCCCTAGAGGGATTTCTATGTCCCTAGAGGGATAGATTTCTATGTCCCTAGAGGGATTTCTATGTCGCTAGAGGGATTTCTATGTCCCTAGAGGGATTTCTAGGTCCCTAGAGGGATTTCTATGTCCCTAGAGGGATAGATTTATATGTCCCTAGAGGGATTTCTATGTCCATAGAGGGATTTCTATGTCCCTAGAGGGATTTCTAGGTCCCTAGAGGGATAGATTTCTATGTCCCTAGAGGGATTTCTAGGTCCCTAGAGGGATTTCAATGTCCCTAGAGGGATTTCTAGGTCCCTAGAGGGATAGATTTCTAGGTCCCTAGAGGGATTTCAATGTCCCTAGAGGGATTTCTATGTCCCTAGAGGGATTTCTATGTCCCTAGAGGGATTTCTATGTCCCTAGAGGGATAGATTTCTATGTCCCTAGAGGGGTTTCTAGGTCCCTAGAGGGATTTCTAGGTCCCTAGAGGGATTTCTATGTCCCTAGAGGGATAGATTTCTATGTCCCTAGAGGGATTTCTATGTCCCTAGAGGGATTTCTATGTCCCTAGAGGGATTTCTAGGTCCCTAGAGGGATTTCTATGTCCCTAGAGGGATAGATTTATATGTCCCTAGAGGGATTTCTATGTCCATAGAGGGATTTCTATGTCCCTAGAGGGATTTCTAGGTCCCTAGAGGGATAGATTTCTATGTCCCTAGAGGGATTTCTAGGTCCCTAGAGGGATTTCTATGTCCCTAGAGCGATAGATTTCTATGTCCCTAGAGGGATTTCTATGTCGCTAGAGGGATTTCTATGTCGCTAGAGGGATTTCTAGGTCCCTAGAGGGATAGATTTCTAGGTCCCTAGAGGGATTTCAATGTCCCTAGAGGGATTTCTAGGTCCCTAGAGGGATAGATTTCTAGGTCCCTAGAGGGATTTCAATGTCCCTAGAGGGATTTCTATGTCCCTAGAGGGATTTCTATGTCCCTAGAGGGATTTCTATGTCCCTAGAGGGATAGATTTCTATGTCCCTAGAGGGGTTTCTAGGTCCCTAGAGGGATTTCTAGGTCCCTAGAGGGATTTCTATGTCCCTAGAGGGATAGATTTCTATGTCCCTAGAGGGATTTCTATGTCCCTAGAGGGATTTCTATGTCCCTAGAGGGATTTCTAGGTCCCTAGAGGGATTTCTATGTCCCTAGAGGGATAGATTTATATGTCCCTAGAGGGATTTCTATGTCCATAGAGGGATTTCTATGTCCCTAGAGGGATTTCTAGGTCCCTAGAGGGATAGATTTCTATGTCCCTAGAGGGATTTCTAGGTCCCTAGAGGGATTTCTATGTCCCTAGAGCGATAGATTTCTATGTCCCTAGAGGGATTTCTATGTCGCTAGAGGGATTTCTATGTCGCTAGAGGGATTTCTAGGTCCCTAGAGGGATAGATTTCTAGGTCCCTAGAGGGATTTCAATGTCCCTAGAGGGATTTCTAGGTCCCTAGAGGGATAGATTTCTAGGTCCCTAGAGGGATTTCTAGGTCCCTAGAGGGATTTCTAGGTCCCTAGAGGGATTTCTAGGTCCCTAGAGGGATTTCAATGTCCCTAGAGGGATTTCTAGGTCCCTAGAGGGATAGATTTCTAGGTCCCTAGAGGGATTTATAGGTCCCTAGAGGGATTTCTAGGTCCCTAGAGGGATTTCTAGGTCCCTAGAGGGATAGATTTCTATGTCCCTAGAGGGATTTCTATGTCCCTAGAGAGATTTCTATGTCCCTAGAGAGATTTCTATGTCCCTAGAGGGATTTCAATGTCCCTAGAGGGATTTCTAGGTCCCTAGAGGGATAGATTTCAATGTCCCTAGAGGGATTTCTAGGTCCCTAGAGGGATTTCTATGTCCCTAGAGGGATAGATTTCTATGTCCCTAGAGGGATTTCTATGTCGCTAGAGGGATTTCTATGTCCCTAGAGGGATTTCTAGGTCCCTAGAGGGATTTCTAGGTCCCTAGAGGGATAGATTTCTATGTCCCTAGAGGGATTTCTATGTCACTAGAGAGATTTCTAGGTCCCTAGAGGGATTTCAATGTCCCTAGAGGGATTTCTAGGTCCCTAGAGGGATAGATTTCTAGGTCCCTAGAGGGATTTCTATGTCCCTAGAGGGATTTCAATGTCCCTAGAGGGATTTCTATGTCCCTAGAGGGATTTCTATGTCCCTAGAGGGATAGATTTCTATGTCCCTAGAGGGATTTCTATGTCCCTATAGGGATTTCTATGTCCCTAGAGGGATTTCTATGTCCCTAGAGGGATTTCTTTGTCGCTAGAGGGATTTCTATGTCGCTAGAGGGATTTCTAGGTCCCTAGAGGGATTTCTAGGTCCCTAGAGAGAGAGATTTCTATGTCCCTAGAGGGATTTCTAGGTCCCTAGAGGGATTTCTAGGTCCCTAGAGGGATAGATTTCTATGTCCCTAGAGGGATTTCTATGTCCCTAGAGAGATTTCTAGGTCCCTAGAGGGATTTCTATGTCCCTAGAGGGATTTCTATGTCCCTAGAGAGATTTCTATGTCCCTAGAGAGATTTCTAGGTCCCTAGAGGGATTTCAATGTCCCTAGAGGGATTTCTAGGTCCCTGGAGGGATAGATTTCAATGTCCCTAGAGGGATTTCTAGGTCCCTAGAGGGATTTCTATGTCCCTAGAGGGATAGATTTCTATGTCCCTAGAGGGATTTCTATGTCGCTAGAGGGATTTCTATGTCCCTAGAGGGATTTCTAGGTCCCTAGAGGGATTTCTAGGTCCCTAGAGGGATAGATTTCTATGTCCCTAGAGGGATTTCTATGTCACTAGAGAGATTTCTAGGTCCCTAGAGGGATTTCAATGTCCCTAGAGGGATTTCTAGGTCCCTAGAGGGATAGATTTCTAGGTCCCTAGAGGGATTTCTATGTCCCTAGAGGGATTTCTAGGTCCCTAGAGAGAGAGATTTCTATGTCCCTAGAGGGATTTCTAGGTCCCTAGAGGGATTTCTAGGTCCCTAGAGGGATTTCTAGGTCCCTAGAGGGATAGATTTCTATGTCCCTAGAGGAATTTCTATGTCCCTAGAGAGATTTCTAGGTCCCTAGAGGGATTTCTAGGTCCCTAGATTGATTTCTAGGTCCCTAGAGAGAGAGATTTCTATGTCCCTAGAGGGATTTCTAGGTCCCTAGAGGGATTTCTAGGTCCCTAGAGGGATTTCTAGGTCCCTAGAGGGATAGATTTCTATGTCCCTAGAGGGATTTCTATGTCCCTAGAGAGATTTCTATGTCCCTAGAGAGATTTCTAGGTCCCTAGAGGGATTTCAATGTCCCTAGAGGGATTTCTAGGTCCCTAGAGGGATAGATTTCAATGTCCCTAGAGGGATTTCTAGGTCCCTAGAGGGATTTCTATGTCCCTAGAGGGATAGATTTCTATGTCCCTAGAGGGATTTCTATGTCGCTAGAGGGATTTCTATGTCCCTAGAGGGATTTCTAGGTCCCTAGAGGGATTTCTAGGTCCCTAGAGGGATAGATTTCTATGTCCCTAGAGGGATTTCTATGTCACTAGAGAGATTTCTAGGTCCCTAGAGGGATTTCAATGTCCCTAGAGGGATTTCTAGGTCCCTAGAGGGATAGATTTCTAGGTCCCTAGAGGGATTTCTATGTCCCTAGAGGGATTTCAATGTCCCTAGAGGGATTTCTATGTCCCTAGAGGGATTTCTATGTCCCTAGAGGGATAGATTTCTATGTCCCTAGAGGGATTTCTATGTCCCTATAGGGATTTCTATGACCCTAGAGGGATTTCTATGTCCCTAGAGGGATTTCTATGTCGCTAGAGGGATTTCTATGTCGCTAGAGGGATTTCTAGGTCCCTAGAGGGATTTCTAGGTCCCTAGAGAGAGAGATTTCTATGTCCCTAGAGGGATTTCTAGGTCCCTAGAGAGAGAGATTTCTATGTCCCTAGAGGGATTTCTAGGTCCCTAGAGGGATAGATTTCTATGTCCCTAGAGGGATTTCTATGTCCCTAGAGAGATTTCTAGGTCCCTAGAGGGATTTCTATGTCCCTAGAGGGATTTCTATGTCCCTAGAGGGATTTCTAGGTCCCTAGAGCGATTTCAATGTCCCTAGAGGGATTTCTAGGTCCCTAGAGGGATTTCTAGGTCCCTAGAGGGATTTCTATGTCCCTAGAGGGATAGATTTCTATGTCCCTAGAGGGATTTCTATGTCCCTAGAGGGATTTCTATGTCCCTAGTGGGATTTCTAGGTCCCTAGAGGGATAGATTTATATGTCCCTAGAGGGATTTCTATGTCCATAGAGGGATTTCTATGTCCCTAGAGGGATTTCTAGGTCCCTAGAGGGATAGATTTCTATGTCCCTAGAGGGATTTCTAGGTCCCTAGAGGGATTTCTATGTCCCTAGAGCGATAGATTTCTATGTCCCTAGAGGGATTTCTATGTCGCTAGAGGGATTTCTATGTCGCTAGAGGGATTTCTAGGTCCCTAGAGGGATAGATTTCTAGGTCCCTAGAGGGATTTCAATGTCCCTAGAGGGATTTCTAGGTCCCTAGAGGGATAGATTTCTAGGTCCCTAGAGGGATTTCAATGTCCCTAGAGGGATTTCTAGGTCCCTAGAGGGATTTCAATGTCCCTAGAGGGATTTCTAGGTCCCTAGAGGGTTAGATTTCTAGGTCCCTAGAGGGATTTCTATGTCCCTAGAGGGATTTCTAGGTCCCTAGAGGGATAGATTTCTAGGTCCCTAGAGGGATTTCTATGTCCCTAGAGGGATTTCTATGTCCCTAGAGGGATTTCTATGTCCCTAGAGGGATTTCTATGTCCCTAGAGGGATAGATTTCTATGTCCCTAGAGAGATTTCTATGTCCCTAGAGGGATTTCTAGGTCCCTAGAGAGAGAGATTTCTATGTCCCTAGAGGGATTTCTAGGTCCCTAGAGGGATTTCTAGGTCCCTAGAGGGATTTCTAGGTCCCTAGAGGGATTTCTAGGTCCCTAGAGGGATTTCTAGGTCCCTAGAGGGATTTCTAGGTCCCTAGAGGGATTTCTAGGTCCCTAGAGGGATTTCTAGGTCCCTAGAGGGATAGATTTCTATGTCCCTAGAGGGATTTCTATGTCCCTAGAGAGATTTCTATGTCCCTAGAGAGATTTCTAGGTCCCTAGAGGGATTTCAATGTCCCTAGAGGGATTTCTAGGTCCCTAGAGGGATAGATTTCAATGTCTCTAGAGGGATTTCTAGGTCCCTAGAGGGATTTCTATGTCCCTAGAGGGATAGATTTCTATGTCCCTAGAGGGATAGATTTCTATGTCCCTAGAGGGATTTCTATGTCCCTAGAGGGATTTCTAGGTCCCTAGAGGGATTTCTAGGTCCCTAGAGGGATAGATTTCTATGTCCCTAGAGGGATAGATTTCTATGTCCCTAGAGGGATTTCTATGTCACTAGAGAGATTTCTAGGTCCCTAGAGGGATTTCAATGTCCCTAGAGGGATTTCTAGGTCCCTAGAGGGATAGATTTCTAGGTCCCTAGAGGGATTTCTATGTCCCTAAAGGGATTTCAATGTCCCTAGAGGGATATCTATGTCCCTAGAGGGATTTCTATGTCCCTAGAGGGATAGATTTCTATGTCCCTAGAGGGATTTCTATGTCCCTATAGGGATTTCTATGTCCCTAGAGGGATTTCTATGTCCCTAGAGGGATTTCTATGTCGCTAGAGGGATTTCTATGTCGCTAGAGGGATTTCTAGGTCCCTAGAGGGATTTCTAGGTCCCTAGAGAGAGAGATTTCTATGTCCCTAGAGGGATTTCTAGGTCCCTAGAGAGAGAGATTTCTATGTCCCTAGAGGGATTTCTAGGTCCCTAGAGGGATTTCTAGGTCCCTAGAGGGATAGATTTCTATGTCCCTAGAGGGATTTCTATGTCCCTAGAGAGATTTCTAGGTCCCTAGAGGGATTTCTATGTCCCTAGAGGGATTTCTAGGTCCCTAGAGGGATTTCTAGGTCCCTAGAGGGATTTCAATGTCCCTAGAGGGATTTCTAGGTCCCTAGAGGGATTTCTATGTCCCTAGAGAGATTTCTATGTCCCTAGAGAGATTTCTAGGTCCCTAGAGGGATTTCAATGTCCCTAGAGGGATTTCTAGGTCCCTAGAGGGATAGATTTCAATGTCCCTAGAGGGATTTCTAGGTCCCTAGAGGGATTTCTATGTCCCTAGAGGGATAGATTTCTATGTCCCTAGAGGGATTTCTATGTCGCTAGAGGGATTTCTATGTCCCTAGAGGGATTTCTAGGTCCCTAGAGGGATTTCTAGGTCCCTAGAGGAATAGATTTCTATGTCCCTAGAGGGATTTCTATGTCACTAGAGAGATTTCTAGGTCCCTAGAGGGATTTCAATGTCCCTAGAGGGATTTCTAGGTCCCTAGAGGGATAGATTTCTAGGTCCCTAGAGGGATTTCTATGTCCCTAGAGGGATAGATTTCTAGGTCCCTAGAGGGATTTCTATGTCCCTAGAGGGATTTCTAGGTCCTTAGAGAGAGAGATTTCTATGTCCCTAGAGGGATTTCTAGGTCCCTAGAGGGATTTCTAGGTCCCTAGAGGGATTTCTAGGTCCCTAGAGGGATAGATTTCTATGTCCCTAGAGGGATTTCTATGTCCCTAGAGAGATTTCTAGGTAACCTAGAGGGATTTCTAGGTCCCTAGATTGATTTCTAGGTCCCTAGAGAGAGAGATTTCTATGTCCCTAGAGGGATTTCTAGGTCCCTAGAGGGATAGATTTATATGTCCCTAGAGGGATTTCTATGTCCATAGAGGGATTTCTATGTCCCTAGAGGGATTTCTAGGTCCCTAGAGGGATAGATTTCTATGTCCCTAGAGGGATTTCTAGGTCCCTAGAGGGATTTCTATGTCCCTAGAGCGATAGATTTCTATGTCCCTAGAGGGATTTCTATGTCGCTAGAGGGATTTCTATGTCGCTAGAGGGATTTCTAGGTCCCTAGAGGGATAGATTTCTAGGTCCCTAGAGGGATTTCAATGTCCCTAGAGGGATTTCTAGGTCCCTAGAGGGATAGATTTCTAGGTCCCTAGAGGGATTTCAATGTCCCTAGAGGGATTTCTAGGTCCCTAGAGGGATTTCAATGTCCCTAGAGGGATTTCTAGGTCCCTAGAGGGTTAGATTTCTAGGTCCCTAGAGGGATTTCTATGTCCCTAGAGGGATTTCTAGGTCCCTAGAGGGATAGATTTCTAGGTCCCTAGAGGGATTTCTATGTCCCTAGAGGGATTTCTATGTCCCTAGAGGGATTTCTATGTCCCTAGAGGGATTTCTATGTCCCTAGAGGGATAGATTTCTATGTCCCTAGAGAGATTTCTATGTCCCTAGAGGGATTTCTAGGTCCCTAGAGAGAGAGATTTCTATGTCCCTAGAGGGATTTCTAGGTCCCTAGAGGGATTTCTAGGTCCCTAGAGGGATTTCTAGGTCCCTAGAGGGATTTCTAGGTCCCTAGAGGGATTTCTAGGTCCCTAGAGGGATTTCTAGGTCCCTAGAGGGATTTCTAGGTCCCTAGAGGGATTTCTAGGTCCCTAGAGGGATAGATTTCTATGTCCCTAGAGGGATTTCTATGTCCCTAGAGAGATTTCTATGTCCCTAGAGAGATTTCTAGGTCCCTAGAGGGATTTCAATGTCCCTAGAGGGATTTCTAGGTCCCTAGAGGGATAGATTTCAATGTCTCTAGAGGGATTTCTAGGTCCCTAGAGGGATTTCTATGTCCCTAGAGGGATAGATTTCTATGTCCCTAGAGGGATAGATTTCTATGTCCCTAGAGGGATTTCTATGTCCCTAGAGGGATTTCTAGGTCCCTAGAGGGATTTCTAGGTCCCTAGAGGGATAGATTTCTATGTCCCTAGAGGGATAGATTTCTATGTCCCTAGAGGGATTTCTATGTCACTAGAGAGATTTCTAGGTCCCTAGAGGGATTTCAATGTCCCTAGAGGGATTTCTAGGTCCCTAGAGGGATAGATTTCTAGGTCCCTAGAGGGATTTCTATGTCCCTAAAGGGATTTCAATGTCCCTAGAGGGATATCTATGTCCCTAGAGGGATTTCTATGTCCCTAGAGGGATAGATTTCTATGTCCCTAGAGGGATTTCTATGTCCCTATAGGGATTTCTATGTCCCTAGAGGGATTTCTATGTCCCTAGAGGGATTTCTATGTCGCTAGAGGGATTTCTATGTCGCTAGAGGGATTTCTAGGTCCCTAGAGGGATTTCTAGGTCCCTAGAGAGAGAGATTTCTATGTCCCTAGAGGGATTTCTAGGTCCCTAGAGAGAGAGATTTCTATGTCCCTAGAGGGATTTCTAGGTCCCTAGAGGGATTTCTAGGTCCCTAGAGGGATAGATTTCTATGTCCCTAGAGGGATTTCTATGTCCCTAGAGAGATTTCTAGGTCCCTAGAGGGATTTCTATGTCCCTAGAGGGATTTCTAGGTCCCTAGAGGGATTTCTAGGTCCCTAGAGGGATTTCAATGTCCCTAGAGGGATTTCTAGGTCCCTAGAGGGATTTCTATGTCCCTAGAGAGATTTCTATGTCCCTAGAGAGATTTCTAGGTCCCTAGAGGGATTTCAATGTCCCTAGAGGGATTTCTAGGTCCCTAGAGGGATAGATTTCAATGTCCCTAGAGGGATTTCTAGGTCCCTAGAGGGATTTCTATGTCCCTAGAGGGATAGATTTCTATGTCCCTAGAGGGATTTCTATGTCGCTAGAGGGATTTCTATGTCCCTAGAGGGATTTCTAGGTCCCTAGAGGGATTTCTAGGTCCCTAGAGGAATAGATTTCTATGTCCCTAGAGGGATTTCTATGTCACTAGAGAGATTTCTAGGTCCCTAGAGGGATTTCAATGTCCCTAGAGGGATTTCTAGGTCCCTAGAGGGATAGATTTCTAGGTCCCTAGAGGGATTTCTATGTCCCTAGAGGGATAGATTTCTAGGTCCCTAGAGGGATTTCTATGTCCCTAGAGGGATTTCTAGGTCCTTAGAGAGAGAGATTTCTATGTCCCTAGAGGGATTTCTAGGTCCCTAGAGGGATTTCTAGGTCCCTAGAGGGATTTCTAGGTCCCTAGAGGGATAGATTTCTATGTCCCTAGAGGGATTTCTATGTCCCTAGAGAGATTTCTAGGTAACCTAGAGGGATTTCTAGGTCCCTAGATTGATTTCTAGGTCCCTAGAGAGAGAGATTTCTATGTCCCTAGAGGGATTTCTAGGTCCCTAGAGGGATTTCTAGGTTCCTAGAGGGATTTCTAGGTCCCTAGAGGGATTTCTAGGTCCCTAGAGGGATTTCTAGGTCCCTAGAGGGATAGATTTCTATGTCCCTAGAGGGATTTCTATGTCCCTAGAGAGATTTCTATGTCCCTAGAGAGATTTCAATGTCCCTAGAGGGATTTCTAGGTCCCTAGAGGGATTTCTATGTCCCTAGAGGGATAGATTTCTATGTCCCTAGAGGGATTTCTATGTCGCTAGAGGGATTTCTATGTCCCTAGAGGGATTTCTAGGTCCCTAGAGGGATTTCTAGGTCCCTAGAGGGATAGATTTCTATGTCCCTAGAGGGATTTCTATGTCACTAGAGAGATTTCTAGGTCCCTAGAGGGATTTCAATGTCCCTAGAGGGATTTCTAGGTCCCTAGAGGGATAGATTTCTAGGTCCCTAGAGGGATTTCTATGTCCCTAGAGGGATTTCAATGTCCCTAGAGGGATTTCTATGTCCCTAGAGGGATTTCTATGTCCCTAGAGGGATAGATTTCTATGTCCCTAGAGGGATTTCTATGTCCCTATAGGGATTTCTATGTCCCTAGAGGGATTTCTATGTCCCTAGAGGGATTTCTATGTCGCTAGAGGGATTTCTATGTCGCTAGAGGGATTTCTAGGTCCCTAGAGGGATTTCTAGGTCCCTAGAGAGAGAGATTTCTATGTCCCTAGAGGGATTTCTAGGTCCCTAGAGGGATTTCTAGGTCCCTAGAGGGATAGATTTCTATGTCCCTAGAGGGATTTCTATGTCCCTAGAGAGATTTCTAGGTCCCTAGAGGGATTTCTATGTCCCTAGAGGGATTTCTATGTCCCTAGAGAGATTTCTATGTCCCTAGAGAGATTTCTAGGTCCCTAGAGGGATTTCAATGTCCCTAGAGGGATTTCTAGGTCCCTGGAGGGATAGATTTCAATGTCCCTAGAGGGATTTCTAGGTCCCTAGAGGGATTTCTATGTCCCTAGAGGGATAGATTTCTATGTCCCTAGAGGGATTTCTATGTCGCTAGAGGGATTTCTATGTCCCTAGAGGGATTTCTAGGTCCCTAGAGGGATTTCTAGGTCCCTAGAGGGATAGATTTCTATGTCCCTAGAGGGATTTCTATGTCACTAGAGAGATTTCTAGGTCCCTAGAGGGATTTCAATGTCCCTAGAGGGATTTCTAGGTCCCTAGAGGGATAGATTTCTAGGTCCCTAGAGGGATTTCTATGTCCCTAGAGGGATTTCTAGGTCCCTAGAGAGAGAGATTTCTATGTCCCTAGAGGGATTTCTAGGTCCCTAGAGGGATTTCTAGGTCCCTAGAGGGATTTCTAGGTCCCTAGAGGGATAGATTTCTATGTCCCTAGAGGAATTTCTATGTCCCTAGAGAGATTTCTAGGTCCCTAGAGGGATTTCTAGGTCCCTAGATTGATTTCTAGGTCCCTAGAGAGAGAGATTTCTATGTCCCTAGAGGGATTTCTAGGTCCCTAGAGGGATTTCTAGGTCCCTAGAGGGATTTCTAGGTCCCTAGAGGGATAGATTTCTATGTCCCTAGAGGGATTTCTATGTCCCTAGAGAGATTTCTATGTCCCTAGAGAGATTTCTAGGTCCCTAGAGGGATTTCAATGTCCCTAGAGGGATTTCTAGGTCCCTAGAGGGATAGATTTCAATGTCCCTAGAGGGATTTCTAGGTCCCTAGAGGGATTTCTATGTCCCTAGAGGGATAGATTTCTATGTCCCTAGAGGGATTTCTATGTCGCTAGAGGGATTTCTATGTCCCTAGAGGGATTTCTAGGTCCCTAGAGGGATTTCTAGGTCCCTAGAGGGATAGATTTCTATGTCCCTAGAGGGATTTCTATGTCACTAGAGAGATTTCTAGGTCCCTAGAGGGATTTCAATGTCCCTAGAGGGATTTCTAGGTCCCTAGAGGGATAGATTTCTAGGTCCCTAGAGGGATTTCTATGTCCCTAGAGGGATTTCAATGTCCCTAGAGGGATTTCTATGTCCCTAGAGGGATTTCTATGTCCCTAGAGGGATAGATTTCTATGTCCCTAGAGGGATTTCTATGTCCCTATAGGGATTTCTATGACCCTAGAGGGATTTCTATGTCCCTAGAGGGATTTCTATGTCGCTAGAGGGATTTCTATGTCGCTAGAGGGATTTCTAGGTCCCTAGAGGGATTTCTAGGTCCCTAGAGAGAGAGATTTCTATGTCCCTAGAGGGATTTCTAGGTCCCTAGAGAGAGAGATTTCTATGTCCCTAGAGGGATTTCTAGGTCCCTAGAGGGATTTCTATGTCGCTAGAGGGATTTCTATGTCCCTAGAGGGATTTCTAGGTCCCTAGAGGGATTTCTAGGTCCCTAGAGGAATAGATTTCTATGTCCCTAGAGGGATTTCTATGTCACTAGAGAGATTTCTAGGTCCCTAGAGGGATTTCAATGTCCCTAGAGGGATTTCTAGGTCCCTAGAGGGATAGATTTCTAGGTCCCTAGAGGGATTTCTATGCCCCTAGAGGGATAGATTTCTAGGTCCCTAGAGGGATTTCTATGTCCCTAGAGGGATTTCTAGGTCCTTAGAGAGAGAGATTTCTATGTCCCTAGAGGGATTTCTAGGTCCCTAGAGGGATTTCTAGGTCCCTAGAGGGATTTCTAGGTCCCTAGAGGGATAGATTTCTATGTCCCTAGAGGGATTTCTATGTCCCTAGAGAGATTTCTAGGTAACCTAGAGGGATTTCTAGGTCCCTAGATTGATTTCTAGGTCCCTAGAGAGAGAGATTTCTATGTCCCTAGAGGGATTTCTAGGTCCCTAGAGGGATTTCTAGGTTCCTAGAGGGATTTCTAGGTCCCTAGAGGGATTTCTAGGTCCCTAGAGGGATTTCTAGGTCCCTAGAGGGATTTCTAGGTCCCTAGAGGGATAGATTTCTATGTCCCTAGAGGGATTTCTATGTCCCTAGAGAGATTTCTATGTCCCTAGAGAGATTTCAATGTCCCTAGAGGGATTTCTAGGTCCCTAGAGGGATTTCTATGTCCCTAGAGGGATAGATTTCTATGTCCCTAGAGGGATTTCTATGTCGCTAGAGGGATTTCTATGTCCCTAGAGGGATTTCTAGGTCCCTAGAGGGATTTCTAGGTCCCTAGAGGGATAGATTTCTATGTCCCTAGAGGGATTTCTATGTCACTAGAGAGATTTCTAGGTCCCTAGAGGGATTTCAATGTCCCTAGAGGGATTTCTAGGTCCCTAGAGGGATAGATTTCTAGGTCCCTAGAGGGATTTCTATGTCCCTAGAGGGATTTCAATGTCCCTAGAGGGATTTCTATGTCCCTAGAGGGATTTCTATGTCCCTAGAGGGATAGATTTCTATGTCCCTAGAGGGATTTCTATGTCCCTATAGGGATTTCTATGTCCCTAGAGGGATTTCTATGTCCCTAGAGGGATTTCTATGTCGCTAGAGGGATTTCTATGTCGCTAGAGGGATTTCTAGGTCCCTAGAGGGATTTCTAGGTCCCTAGAGAGAGAGATTTCTATGTCCCTAGAGGGATTTCTAGGTCCCTAGAGGGATTTCTAGGTCCCTAGAGGGATAGATTTCTATGTCCCTAGAGGGATTTCTATGTCCCTAGAGAGATTTCTAGGTCCCTAGAGGGATTTCTATGTCCCTAGAGGGATTTCTATGTCCCTAGAGAGATTTCTATGTCCCTAGAGAGATTTCTAGGTCCCTAGAGGGATTTCAATGTCCCTAGAGGGATTTCTAGGTCCCTGGAGGGATAGATTTCAATGTCCCTAGAGGGATTTCTAGGTCCCTAGAGGGATTTCTATGTCCCTAGAGGGATAGATTTCTATGTCCCTAGAGGGATTTCTATGTCGCTAGAGGGATTTCTATGTCCCTAGAGGGATTTCTAGGTCCCTAGAGGGATTTCTAGGTCCCTAGAGGGATAGATTTCTATGTCCCTAGAGGGATTTCTATGTCACTAGAGAGATTTCTAGGTCCCTAGAGGGATTTCAATGTCCCTAGAGGGATTTCTAGGTCCCTAGAGGGATAGATTTCTAGGTCCCTAGAGGGATTTCTATGTCCCTAGAGGGATTTCTAGGTCCCTAGAGAGAGAGATTTCTATGTCCCTAGAGGGATTTCTAGGTCCCTAGAGGGATTTCTAGGTCCCTAGAGGGATTTCTAGGTCCCTAGAGGGATAGATTTCTATGTCCCTAGAGGAATTTCTATGTCCCTAGAGAGATTTCTAGGTCCCTAGAGGGATTTCTAGGTCCCTAGATTGATTTCTAGGTCCCTAGAGAGAGAGATTTCTATGTCCCTAGAGGGATTTCTAGGTCCCTAGAGGGATTTCTAGGTCCCTAGAGGGATTTCTAGGTCCCTAGAGGGATAGATTTCTATGTCCCTAGAGGGATTTCTATGTCCCTAGAGAGATTTCTATGTCCCTAGAGAGATTTCTAGGTCCCTAGAGGGATTTCAATGTCCCTAGAGGGATTTCTAGGTCCCTAGAGGGATAGATTTCAATGTCCCTAGAGGGATTTCTAGGTCCCTAGAGGGATTTCTATGTCCCTAGAGGGATAGATTTCTATGTCCCTAGAGGGATTTCTATGTCGCTAGAGGGATTTCTATGTCCCTAGAGGGATTTCTAGGTCCCTAGAGGGATTTCTAGGTCCCTAGAGGGATAGATTTCTATGTCCCTAGAGGGATTTCTATGTCACTAGAGAGATTTCTAGGTCCCTAGAGGGATTTCAATGTCCCTAGAGGGATTTCTAGGTCCCTAGAGGGATAGATTTCTAGGTCCCTAGAGGGATTTCTATGTCCCTAGAGGGATTTCAATGTCCCTAGAGGGATTTCTATGTCCCTAGAGGGATTTCTATGTCCCTAGAGGGATAGATTTCTATGTCCCTAGAGGGATTTCTATGTCCCTATAGGGATTTCTATGACCCTAGAGGGATTTCTATGTCCCTAGAGGGATTTCTATGTCGCTAGAGGGATTTCTATGTCGCTAGAGGGATTTCTAGGTCCCTAGAGGGATTTCTAGGTCCCTAGAGAGAGAGATTTCTATGTCCCTAGAGGGATTTCTAGGTCCCTAGAGAGAGAGATTTCTATGTCCCTAGAGGGATTTCTAGGTCCCTAGAGGGATAGATTTCTATGTCCCTAGAGGGATTTCTATGTCCCTAGAGAGATTTCTAGGTCCCTAGAGGGATTTCTATGTCCCTAGAGGGATTTCTATGTCCCTAGAGGGATTTCTAGGTCCCTAGAGCGATTTCAATGTCCCTAGAGGGATTTCTAGGTCCCTAGAGGGATTTCTAGGTCCCTAGAGGGATTTCTATGTCCCTAGAGGGATAGATTTCTATGTCCCTAGAGGGATTTCTATGTCCCTAGAGGGATTTCTATGTCCCTAGAGGGATTTCTAGGTCCCTAGAGGGATAGATTTATATGTCCCTAGAGGGATTTCTATGTCCATAGAGGGATTTCTATGTCCCTAGAGGGATTTCTAGGTCCCTAGAGGGATAGATTTCTATGTCCCTAGAGGGATTTCTAGGTCCCTAGAGGGATTTCTATGTCCCTAGAGCGATAGATTTCTATGTCCCTAGAGGGATTTCTATGTCGCTAGAGGGATTTCTATGTCGCTAGAGGGATTTCTAGGTCCCTAGAGGGATAGATTTCTAGGTCCCTAGAGGGATTTCAATGTCCCTAGAGGGATTTCTAGGTCCCTAGAGGGATAGATTTCTAGGTCCCTAGAGGGATTTCAATGTCCCTAGAGGGATTTCTAGGTCCCTAGAGGGATTTCAATGTCCCTAGAGGGATTTCTAGGTCCCTAGAGGGTTAGATTTCTAGGTCCCTAGAGGGATTTCTATGTCCCTAGAGGGATTTCTAGGTCCCTAGAGGGATAGATTTCTAGGTCCCTAGAGGGATTTCTATGTCCCTAGAGGGATTTCTATGTCCCTAGAGGGATTTCTATGTCCCTAGAGGGATTTCTATGTCCCTAGAGGGATAGATTTCTATGTCCCTAGAGAGATTTCTATGTCCCTAGAGGGATTTCTAGGTCCCTAGAGAGAGAGATTTCTATGTCCCTAGAGGGATTTCTAGGTCCCTAGAGGGATTTCTAGGTCCCTAGAGGGATTTCTAGGTCCCTAGAGGGATTTCTAGGTCCCTAGAGGGATTTCTAGGTCCCTAGAGGGATTTCTAGGTCCCTAGAGGGATTTCTAGGTCCCTAGAGGGATTTCTAGGTCCCTAGAGGGATTTCTAGGTCCCTAGAGGGATAGATTTCTATGTCCCTAGAGGGATTTCTATGTCCCTAGAGAGATTTCTATGTCCCTAGAGAGATTTCTAGGTCCCTAGAGGGATTTCAATGTCCCTAGAGGGATTTCTAGGTCCCTAGAGGGATAGATTTCAATGTCTCTAGAGGGATTTCTAGGTCCCTAGAGGGATTTCTATGTCCCTAGAGGGATAGATTTCTATGTCCCTAGAGGGATAGATTTCTATGTCCCTAGAGGGATTTCTATGTCCCTAGAGGGATTTCTAGGTCCCTAGAGGGATTTCTAGGTCCCTAGAGGGATAGATTTCTATGTCCCTAGAGGGATAGATTTCTATGTCCCTAGAGGGATTTCTATGTCACTAGAGAGATTTCTAGGTCCCTAGAGGGATTTCAATGTCCCTAGAGGGATTTCTAGGTCCCTAGAGGGATAGATTTCTAGGTCCCTAGAGGGATTTCTATGTCCCTAAAGGGATTTCAATGTCCCTAGAGGGATATCTATGTCCCTAGAGGGATTTCTATGTCCCTAGAGGGATAGATTTCTATGTCCCTAGAGGGATTTCTATGTCCCTATAGGGATTTCTATGTCCCTAGAGGGATTTCTATGTCCCTAGAGGGATTTCTATGTCGCTAGAGGGATTTCTATGTCGCTAGAGGGATTTCTAGGTCCCTAGAGGGATTTCTAGGTCCCTAGAGAGAGAGATTTCTATGTCCCTAGAGGGATTTCTAGGTCCCTAGAGAGAGAGATTTCTATGTCCCTAGAGGGATTTCTAGGTCCCTAGAGGGATTTCTAGGTCCCTAGAGGGATAGATTTCTATGTCCCTAGAGGGATTTCTATGTCCCTAGAGAGATTTCTAGGTCCCTAGAGGGATTTCTATGTCCCTAGAGGGATTTCTAGGTCCCTAGAGGGATTTCTAGGTCCCTAGAGGGATTTCAATGTCCCTAGAGGGATTTCTAGGTCCCTAGAGGGATTTCTATGTCCCTAGAGAGATTTCTATGTCCCTAGAGAGATTTCTAGGTCCCTAGAGGGATTTCAATGTCCCTAGAGGGATTTCTAGGTCCCTAGAGGGATAGATTTCAATGTCCCTAGAGGGATTTCTAGGTCCCTAGAGGGATTTCTATGTCCCTAGAGGGATAGATTTCTATGTCCCTAGAGGGATTTCTATGTCGCTAGAGGGATTTCTATGTCCCTAGAGGGATTTCTAGGTCCCTAGAGGGATTTCTAGGTCCCTAGAGGAATAGATTTCTATGTCCCTAGAGGGATTTCTATGTCACTAGAGAGATTTCTAGGTCCCTAGAGGGATTTCAATGTCCCTAGAGGGATTTCTAGGTCCCTAGAGGGATAGATTTCTAGGTCCCTAGAGGGATTTCTATGTCCCTAGAGGGATAGATTTCTAGGTCCCTAGAGGGATTTCTATGTCCCTAGAGGGATTTCTAGGTCCCTAGAGAGAGAGATTTCTATGTCCCTAGAGGGATTTCTAGGTCCCTAGAGGGATTTCTAGGTCCCTAGAGGGATTTCTAGGTCCCTAGAGGGATAGATTTCTATGTCCCTAGAGGGATTTCTATGTCCCTAGAGAGATTTCTAGGTAACCTAGAGGGATTTCTAGGTCCCTAGATTGATTTCTAGGTCCCTAGAGGGAGAGATTTCTATGTCCCTAGAGGGATTTCTAGGTCCCTAGAGGGATTTCTAGGTTCCTAGAGGGATTTCTAGGTCCCTAGAGGGATTTCTAGGTCCCTAGAGGGATTTCTAGGTCCCTAGAGGGATAGATTTCTATGTCCCTAGAGGGATTTCTATGTCCCTAGAGAGATTTCTATGTCCCTAGAGAGATTTCTAGGTCCCTAGAGGGATTTCAATGTCCCTAGAGGGATTTCTAGGTCCCTAGAGGGATAGATTTCAATGTCCCTAGAGGGATTTCTAGGTCCCTAGAGGGATTTCTATGTCCCTAGAGGGATAGATTTCTATGTCCCTAGAGGGATTTCTATGTCGCTAGAGGGATTTCTATGTCCCTAGAGGGATTTCTAGGTCCCTAGAGGGATTTCTAGGTCCCTAGAGGGATTTCTAGGTCCCTAGAGGGATTTCTAGGTCCCTAGAGGGATTACTAGGTCCCTAGAGGGATTTCTAGGTCCCTAGAGGGATTTCTAGGTCCCTAGAGGGATAGATTTCTATGTCCCTAGAGGGATTTCTATGTCCCTAGAGAGATTTCTAGGTCCCTAGAGGGATTTCTATGTCCCTAGAGGGATTTCTAGGTCCCTAGAGGGATTTCTAGGTCCCTAGAGGGATTTCAATGTCCCTAGAGGGATTTCTAGGTCCCTAGAGGGATTTCTATGTCCCTAGAGAGATTTCTATGTCCCTAGAGAGATTTCTAGGTCCCTAGAGGGATTTCAATGTCCCTAGAGGGATTTCTAGGTCCCTAGAGGGATAGATTTCAATGTCCCTAGAGGGATTTCTAGGTCCCTAGAGGGATTTCTATGTCCCTAGAGGGATAGATTTCTATGTCCCTAGAGGGATTTCTATGTCGCTAGAGGGATTTCTATGTCCCTAGAGGGATTTCTAGGTCCCTAGAGGGATTTCTAGGTCCCTAGAGGAATAGATTTCTATGTCCCTAGAGGGATTTCTATGTCACTAGAGAGATTTCTAGGTCCCTAGAGGGATTTCAATGTCCCTAGAGGGATTTCTAGGTCCCTAGAGGGATAGATTTCTAGGTCCCTAGAGGGATTTCTATGTCCCTAGAGGGATAGATTTCTAGGTCCCTAGAGGGATTTCTATGTCCCTAGAGGGATTTCTAGGTCCCTAGAGAGAGAGATTTCTATGTCCCTAGAGGGATTTCTAGGTCCCTAGAGGGATTTCTAGGTCCCTAGAGGGATTTCTAGGTCCCTAGAGGGATAGATTTCTATGTCCCTAGAGGGATTTCTATGTCCCTAGAGAGATTTCTAGGTAACCTAGAGGGATTTCTAGGTCCCTAGATTGATTTCTAGGTCCCTAGAGAGAGAGATTTCTATGTCCCTAGAGGGATTTCTAGGTCCCTAGAGGGATTTCTAGGTTCCTAGAGGGATTTCTAGGTCCCTAGAGGGATTTCTAGGTCCCTAGAGGGATTTCTAGGTCCCTAGAGGGATAGATTTCTATGTCCCTAGAGGGATTTCTATGTCCCTAGAGAGATTTCTATGTCCCTAGAGAGATTTCTAGGTCCCTAGAGGGATTTCAATGTCCCTAGAGGGATTTCTAGGTCCCTAGAGGGATAGATTTCAATGTCCCTAGAGGGATTTCTAGGTCCCTAGAGGGATTTCTATGTCCCTAGAGGGATAGATTTCTATGTCCCTAGAGGGATTTCTATGTCGCTAGAGGGATTTCTATGTCCCTAGAGGGATTTCTAGGTCCCTAGAGGGATTTCTAGGTCCCTAGAGGGATTTCTAGGTCCCTAGAGGGATTTCTAGGTCCCTAGAGGGATTTCTAGGTCCCTAGAGGGATTTCAATGTCCCTAGAGGGATTTCTAGGTCCCTAGAGGGATAGATTTCTATGTCCCTAGAGGGATTTCTATGTCCCTAGAGAGATTTCTATGTCCCTAGAGAGATTTCTAGGTCCCTAGAGGGATTTCAATGTCCCTAGAGGGATTTCTAGGTCCCTAGAGGGATAGATTTCAATGTCCGTAGAGGGATTTCTAGGTCCCTAGAGGGATTTCTATGTCCCTAGAGGGATAGATTTCTATGTCCCTAGAGGGATTTCTATGTCGCTAGAGGGATTTCTATGTCCCTAGAGGGATTTCTAGGTCCCTAGAGGGATTTCTAGGTCCCTAGAGGGATAGATTTCTATGTCCCTAGAGGGATTTCTATGTCACTAGAGAGATTTCTAGGTCCCTAGAGGGATTTCAATGTCCCTAGAGGGATTTCTAGGTCCCTAGAGGGATAGATTTCTAGGTCCCTAGAGGGATTTCTATGTCCCTAAAGGGATTTCAATGTCCCTAGAGGGATTTCTATGTCCCTAGAGGGATTTCTATGTCCCTAGAGGGATAGATTTCTATGTCCCTAGAGGGATTTCTATGTCCCTATAGGGATTTCTATGACCCTAGAGGGATTTCTATGTCCCTAGAGGGATTTCTATGTCGCTAGAGGGATTTCTATGTCGCTAGAGGGATTTCTAGGTCCCTAGAGGGATTTCTAGGTCCCTAGAGAGAGAGATTTCTATGTCCCTAGAGGGATTTCTAGGTCCCTAGAGAGAGAGATTTCTATGTCCCTAGAGGGATTTCTAGGTCCCTAGAGGGATAGATTTCTATGTCCCTAGAGGGATTTCTATGTCCCTAGAGAGATTTCTAGGTCCCTAGAGGGATTTCTATGTCCCTAGAGGGATTTCTATGTCCCTAGAGGGATTTCTAGGTCCCTAGAGCGATTTCAATGTCCCTAGAGGGATTTCTAGGTCCCTAGAGGGATTTCTAGGTCCCTAGAGGGATTTCTATGTCCCTAGAGGGATAGATTTCTATGTCCCTAGAGGGATTTCTATGTCCCTAGAGGGATTTCTATGTCCCTAGAGGGATTTCTAGGTCCCTAGAGGGATTTCTATGTCCCTAGAGGGATAGATTTATATGTCCCTAGAGGGATTTCTATGTCCATAGAGGGATTTCTATGTCCCTAGAGGGATTTCTAGGTCCCTAGAGGGATAGATTTCTATGTCCCTAGAGGGATTTCTAGGTCCCTAGAGGGATTTCTATGTCCCTAGAGCGATAGATTTCTATGTCCCTAGAGGGATTTCTATGTCGCTAGAGGGATTTCTATGTCGCTAGAGGGATTTCTAAGTCCCTAGAGGGATAGATTTCTAGGTCCCTAGAGGGATTTCAATGTCCCTAGAGGGATTTCTAGGTCCCTAGAGGGATAGATTTCTAGGTCCCTAGAGGGATTTCAATGTCCCTAGAGGGATTTCTAGGTCCCTAGAGGGATTTCAATGTCCCTAGAGGGATTTCTAGGTCCCTAGAGGGATAGATTTCTAGGTCCCTAGAGGGATTTCTATGTCCCTAGAGGGATTTCTAGGTCCCTAGAGGGATAGATTTCTAGGTCCCTAGAGGGATTTCTATGTCCCTAGAGGGATTTCTATGTCCCTAGAGGGATTTCTATGTCCCTAGAGGGATTTCTATGTCCCTAGAGGGATAGATTTCTATGTCCCTAGAGAGATTTCTATGTCCCTAGAGGGATTTCTAGGTCCCTAGAGAGAGAGATTTCTATGTCCCTAGAGGGATTTCTAGGTCCCTAGAGGGATTTCTAGGTCCCTAGAGGGATTTCTAGGTCCCTAGAGGGATTTCTAGGTCCCTAGAGGGATTTCTAGGTCCCTAGAGGGATTTCTAGGTCCCTAGAGGGATTTCTAGGTCCCTAGAGGGATAGATTTCTATGTCCCTAGAGGGATTTCTATGTCCCTAGAGAGATTTCTATGTCCCTAGAGAGATTTCTAGGTCCCTAGAGGGATTTCAATGTCCCTAGAGGGATTTCTAGGTCCCTAGAGGGATAGATTTCAATGTCTCTAGAGGGATTTCTAGGTCCCTAGAGGGATAGATTTCAATGTCTCTAGAGGGATTTCTAGGTCCCTAGAGGGATTTCTATGTCCCTAGAGGGATAGATTTCTATGTCCCTGGAGGGATTTCTATGTCGCTAGAGGGATTTCTATGTCCCTAGAGGGATTTCTAGGTCCCTAGAGGGATTTCTAGGTCCCTAGAGGGATAGATTTCTATGTCCCTAGAGGGATTTCTATGTCACTAGAGAGATTTCTAGGTCCCTAGAGGGATTTCAATGTCCCTAGAGGGATTTCTAGGTCCCTAGAGGGATAGATTTCTAGGTCCCTAGAGGGATTTCTATGTCCCTAAAGGGATTTCAATGTCCCTAGAGGGATATCTATGTCCCTAGAGGGATTTCTATGTCCCTAGAGGGATAGATTTCTATGTCCCTAGAGGGATTTCTATGTCCCTATAGGGATTTCTATGTCCCTAGAGGGATTTCTATGTCCCTAGAGGGATTTCTATGTCGCTAGAGGGATTTCTATGTCGCTAGAGGGATTTCTAGGTCCCTAGAGGGATTTCTAGGTCCCTAGAGAGAGAGATTTCTATGTCCCTAGAGGGATTTCTAGGTCCCTAGAGAGAGAGATTTCTATGTCCCTAGAGGGATTTCTAGGTCCCTAGAGGGATTTCTAGGTCCCTAGAGGGATAGATTTCTATGTCCCTAGAGGGATTTCTATGTCCCTAGAGAGATTTCTAGGTCCCTAGAGGGATTTCTATGTCCCTAGAGGGATTTCTAGGTCCCTAGAGGGATTTCTAGGTCCCTAGAGGGATTTCAATGTCCCTAGAGGGATTTCTAGGTCCCTAGAGGGATTTCTATGTCCCTAGAGAGATTTCTATGTCCCTAGAGAGATTTCTAGGTCCCTAGAGGGATTTCAATGTCCCTAGAGGGATTTCTAGGTCCCTAGAGGGATAGATTTCAATGTCCCTAGAGGGATTTCTAGGTCCCTAGAGGGATTTCTATGTCCCTAGAGGGATAGATTTCTATGTCCCTAGAGGGATTTCTATGTCGCTAGAGGGATTTCTATGTCCCTAGAGGGATTTCTAGGTCCCTAGAGGGATTTCTAGGTCCCTAGAGGAATAGATTTCTATGTCCCTAGAGGGATTTCTATGTCACTAGAGAGATTTCTAGGTCCCTAGAGGGATTTCAATGTCCCTAGAGGGATTTCTAGGTCCCTAGAGGGATAGATTTCTAGGTCCCTAGAGGGATTTCTATGTCCCTAGAGGGATAGATTTCTAGGTCCCTAGAGGGATTTCTATGTCCCTAGAGGGATTTCTAGGTCCCTAGAGAGAGAGATTTCTATGTCCCTAGAGGGATTTCTAGGTCCCTAGAGGGATTTCTAGGTCCCTAGAGGGATTTCTAGGTCCCTAGAGGGATAGATTTCTATGTCCCTAGAGGGATTTCTATGTCCCTAGAGAGATTTCTAGGTAACCTAGAGGGATTTCTAGGTCCCTAGATTGATTTCTAGGTCCCTAGAGAGAGAGATTTCTATGTCCCTAGAGGGATTTCTAGGTCCCTAGAGGGATTTCTAGGTTCCTAGAGGGATTTCTAGGTCCCTAGAGGGATTTCTAGGTCCCTAGAGGGATTTCTAGGTCCCTAGAGGGATAGATTTCTATGTCCCTAGAGGGATTTCTATGTCCCTAGAGAGATTTCTATGTCCCTAGAGAGATTTCTAGGTCCCTAGAGGGATTTCAATGTCCCTAGAGGGATTTCTAGGTCCCTAGAGGGATAGATTTCAATGTCCCTAGAGGGATTTCTAGGTCCCTAGAGGGATTTCTATGTCCCTAGAGGGATAGATTTCTATGTCCCTAGAGGGATTTCTATGTCGCTAGAGGGATTTCTATGTCCCTAGAGGGATTTCTAGGTCCCTAGAGGGATTTCTAGGTCCCTAGAGGGATTTCTAGGTCCCTAGAGGGATTTCTAGGTCCCTAGAGGGATTTCTAGGTCCCTAGAGGGATAGATTTCTATGTCCCTAGAGGGATTTCTATGTCCCTAGAGAGATTTCTATGTCCCTAGAGAGATTTCTAGGTCCCTAGAGGGATTTCAATGTCCCTAGAGGGATTTCAATGTCCCTAGAGGGATTTCTAGGTCCCTAGAGGGATAGATTTCAATGTCCCTAGAGGGATTTCTAGGTCCCTAGAGGGATTTCTATGTCCCTAGAGGGATAGATTTCTATGTCCCTAGAGGGATTTCTATGTCGCTAGAGGGATTTCTATGTCCCTAGAGGGATTTCTAGGTCCCTAGAGGGATTTCTAGGTCCCTAGAGGGATAGATTTCTATGTCCCTAGAGGGATTTCTATGTCACTAGAGAGATTTCTAGGTCCCTAGAGGGATTTCAATGTCCCTAGAGGGATTTCTAGGTCCCTAGAGGGATAGATTTCTAGGTCCCTAGAGGGATTTCTATGTCCCTAAAGGGATTTCAATGTCCCTAGAGGGATTTCTATGTCCCTAGAGAGATTTCTATGTCCCTAGAGAGATTTCTAGGTCCCTAGAGGGATTTCAATGTCCCTAGAGGGATTTCTAGGTCCCTAGAGGGATAGATTTCAATGTCCGTAGAGGGATTTCTAGGTCCCTAGAGGGATTTCTATGTCCCTAGAGGGATAGATTTCTATGTCCCTAGAGGGATTTCTATGTCGCTAGAGGGATTTCTATGTCCCTAGAGGGATTTCTAGGTCCCTAGAGGGATTTCTAGGTCCCTAGAGGGATAGATTTCTATGTCCCTAGAGGGATTTCTAGGTCCCTAGAGGGATTTCTAGGTCCCTAGAGGGATAGATTTCTATGTCCCTAGAGGGATTTCTATGTCCCTAGAGAGATTTCTAGGTCCCTAGAGGGATTTCTATGTCCCTAGAGGGATTTCTAGGTCCCTAGAGGGATTTCTAGGTCCCTAGAGGGATTTCAATGTCCCTAGAGGGATTTCTAGGTCCCTAGAGGGATTTCTATGTCCCAAGAGAGATTTCTATGTCCCTAGAGAGATTTCTAGGTCCCTAGAGGGATTTCAATGTCCCTAGAGGGATTTCTAGGTCCCTAGAGGGATAGATTTCAATGTCCCTAGAGGGATTTCTAGGTCCCTAGAGGGATTTCTATGTCCCTAGAGGGATAGATTTCTATGTCCCTAGAGGGATTTCTATGTCGCTAGAGGGATTTCTATGTCCCTAGAGGGATTTCTAGGTCCCTAGAGGGATTTCTAGGTCCCTAGAGGAATAGATTTCTATGTCCCTAGAGGGATTTCTATGTCACTAGAGAGATTTCTAGGTCCCTAGAGGGATTTCAATGTCCCTAGAGGGATTTCTAGGTCCCTAGAGGGATAGATTTCTAGGTCCCTAGAGGGATTTCTATGTCCCTAGAGGGATAGATTTCTAGGTCCCTAGAGGGATTTCTATGTCCCTAGAGGGATTTCTAGGTCCCTAGAGAGAGAGTTTTCTATGTCCCTAGAGGGATTTCTAGGTCCCTAGAGGGATTTCTAGGTCCCTAGAGGGATAGATTTCTATGTCCCTAGAGGGATTTCTATGTCCCTAGAGAGATTTCTAGGTAACCTAGAGGGATTTCTAGGTCCCTAGATTGATTTCTAGGTCCCTAGAGAGAGAGATTTCTATGTCCCTAGAGGGATTTCTAGGTCCCTAGAGGGATTTCTAGGTTCCTAGAGGGATTTCTAGGTACCTAGAGGGATTTCTAGGTCCCTAGAGGGATTTCTAGGTCCCTAGAGGGATAGATTTCTATGTCCCTAGAGGGATTTCTATGTCCCTAGAGAGATTTCTATGTCCCTAGAGAGATTTCTAGGTCCCTAGAGGGATTTCAATGTCCCTAGAGGGATTTCTAGGTCCCTAGAGGGATAGATTTCAATGTCCCTAGAGGGATTTCTAGGTCCCTAGAGGGATTTCTATGTCCCTAGAGGGATAGATTTCTATGTCCCTAGAGGGATTTCTATGTCGCTAGAGGGATTTCTATGTCCCTAGAGGGATTTCTAGGTCCCTAGAGGGATTTCTAGGTCCCTAGAGGGATTTCTAGGTCCCTAGAGGGATTTCTAGGTCCCTAGAGGGATTTCTAGGTCCCTCGAGGGATTTCTAGGTCCCTAGAGGGATTTCTAGGTCCCTAGAGGGATAGATTTCTATGTCCCTAGAGGGATTTCTATGTCCCTAGAGAGATTTCTATGTCCCTAGAGAGATTTCTAGGTCCCTAGAGGGATTTCAATGTCCCTAGAGGGATTTCTAGGTCCCTAGAGGGATAGATTTCAATGTCCGTAGAGGGATTTCTAGGTCCCTAGAGGGATTTCTATGTCCCTAGAGGGATAGATTTCTATGTCCCTAGAGGGATTTCTATGTCGCTAGAGGGATTTCTATGTCCCTAGAGGGATTTCTAGGTCCCTAGAGGGATTTCTAGGTCCCTAGAGGGATAGATTTCTATGTCCCTAGAGGGATTTCTATGTCACTAGAGAGATTTCTAGGTCCCTAGAGGGATTTCAATGTCCCTAGAGGGATTTCTAGGTCCCTAGAGGGATAGATTTCTAGGTCCCTAGAGGGATTTCTATGTCCCTAAAGGGATTTCAATGTCCCTAGAGGGATTTCTATGTCCCTAGAGGGATTTCTATGTCCCTAGAGGGATAGATTTCTATGTCCCTAGAGGGATTTCTATGTCCCTATAGGGATTTCTATGACCCTAGAGGGATTTCTATGTCCCTAGAGGGATTTCTATGTCGCTAGAGGGATTTCTATGTCGCTAGAGGGATTTCTAGGTCCCTAGAGGGATTTCTAGGTCCCTAGAGAGAGAGATTTCTATGTCCCTAGAGGGATTTCTAGGTCCCTAGAGAGAGAGATTTCTATGTCCCTAGAGGGATTTCTAGGTCCCTAGAGGGATAGATTTCTATGTCCCTAGAGGGATTTCTATGTCCCTAGAGAGATTTCTAGGTCCCTAGAGGGATTTCTATGTCCCTAGAGGGATTTCTATGTCCCTAGAGGGATTTCTAGGTCCCTAGAGCGATTTCAATGTCCCTAGAGGGATTTCTAGGTCCCTAGAGGGATTTCTAGGTCCCTAGAGGGATTTCTATGTCCCTAGAGGGATAGATTTCTATGTCCCTAGAGGGATTTCTATGTCCCTAGAGGGATTTCTATGTCCCTAGAGGGATTTCTAGGTCCCTAGAGGGATTTCTATGTCCCTAGAGGGATAGATTTCTATGTCCCTAGAGGGATTTCTATGTCCATAGAGGGATTTCTATGTCCCTAGAGGGATTTCTAGGTCCCTAGAGGGATAGATTTCTATGTCCCTAGAGGGATTTCTAGGTCCCTAGAGGGATTTCTATGTCCCTAGAGTGATAGATTTCTATGTCCCTAGAGGGATTTCTATGTCGCTAGAGGGATTTCTATGTCGCTAGAGGGATTTCTAAGTCCCTAGAGGGATAGATTTCTAGGTCCCTAGAGGGATTTCAATGTCCCTAGAGGGATTTCTAGGTCCCTAGAGGGATAGATTTCTAGGTCCCTAGAGGGATTTCAATGTCCCTAGAGGGATTTCTAGGTCCCTAGAGGGATTTCAATGTCCCTAGAGGGATTTCTAGGTCCCTAGAGGGATAGATTTCTAGGTCCCTAGAGGGATTTCTATGTCCCTAGAGGGATTTCTAGGTCCCTAGAGGGATAGATTTCTAGGTCCCTAGAGGGATTTCTATGTCCCTAGAGGGATTTCTATGTCCCTAGAGGGATTTCTATGTCCCTAGAGGGATAGATTTCTATGTCCCTAGAGAGATTTCTATGTCCCTAGAGGGATTTCTAGGTCCCTAGAGAGAGAGATTTCTATGTCCCTAGAGGGATTTCTATGTCCCTAAAGGGATTTCAATGTCCCTAGAGGGATATCTATGTCCCTAGAGGGATTTCTATGTCCCTAGAGGGATAGATTTCTATGTCCCTAGAGGGATTTCTATGTCCCTATAGGGATTTCTATGTCCCTAGAGGGATTTCTATGTCCCTAGAGGGATTTCTATGTCGCTAGAGGGATTTCTATGTCGCTAGAGGGATTTCTAGGTCCCTAGAGGGATTTCTAGGTCCCTAGAGAGAGAGATTTCTATGTCCCTAGAGGGATTTCTAGGTCCCTAGAGAGAGAGATTTCTATGTCCCTAGAGGGATTTCTAGGTCCCTAGAGGGATTTCTAGGTCCCTAGAGGGATAGATTTCTATGTCCCTAGAGGGATTTCTATGTCCCTAGAGAGATTTCTAGGTCCCTAGAGGGATTTCTATGTCCCTAGAGGGATTTCTAGGTCCCTAGAGGGATTTCTAGGTCCCTAGAGGGATTTCAATGTCCCTAGAGGGATTTCTAGGTCCCTAGAGGGATTTCTATGTCCCTAGAGAGATTTCTATGTCCCTAGAGAGATTTCTAGGTCCCTAGAGGGATTTCAATGTCCCTAGAGGGATTTCTAGGTCCCTAGAGGGATAGATTTCAATGTCCCTAGAGGGATTTCTAGGTCCCTAGAGGGATTTCTATGTCCCTAGAGGGATAGATTTCTATGTCCCTAGAGGGATTTCTATGTCGCTAGAGGGATTTCTATGTCCCTAGAGGGATTTCTAGGTCCCTAGAGGGATTTCTAGGTCCCTAGAGGAATAGATTTCTATGTCCCTAGAGGGATTTCTATGTCACTAGAGAGATTTCTAGGTCCCTAGAGGGATTTCAATGTCCCTAGAGGGATTTCTAGGTCCCTAGAGGGATAGATTTCTAGGTCCCTAGAGGGATTTCTATGTCCCTAGAGGGATAGATTTCTAGGTCCCTAGAGGGATTTCTATGTCCCTAGAGGGATTTCTAGGTCCCTAGAGAGAGAGATTTCTATGTCCCTAGAGGGATTTCTAGGTCCCTAGAGGGATTTCTAGGTCCCTAGAGGGATTTCTAGGTCCCTAGAGGGATAGATTTCTATGTCCCTAGAGGGATTTCTATGTCCCTAGAGAGATTTCTAGGTAACCTAGAGGGATTTCTAGGTCCCTAGATTGATTTCTAGGTCCCTAGAGAGAGAGATTTCTATGTCCCTAGAGGGATTTCTAGGTCCCTAGAGGGATTTCTAGGTTCCTAGAGGGATTTCTAGGTCCCTAGAGGGATTTCTAGGTCCCTAGAGGGATTTCTAGGTCCCTAGAGGGATAGATTTCTATGTCCCTAGAGGGATTTCTATGTCCCTAGAGAGATTTCTATGTCCCTAGAGAGATTTCTAGGTCCCTAGAGGGATTTCAATGTCCCTAGAGGGATTTCTAGGTCCCTAGAGGGATAGATTTCAATGTCCCTAGAGGGATTTCTAGGTCCCTAGAGGGATTTCTATGTCCCTAGAGGGATAGATTTCTATGTCCCTAGAGGGATTTCTATGTCGCTAGAGGGATTTCTATGTCCCTAGAGGGATTTCTAGGTCCCTAGAGGGATTTCTAGGTCCCTAGAGGGATTTCTAGGTCCCTAGAGGGATTTCTAGGTCCCTAGAGGGATTTCAATGTCCCTAGAGGGATTTCTAGGTCCCTAGAGGGATAGATTTCTAGGTCCCTAGAGGGATTTCAATGTCCCTAGAGGGATTTCTAGGTCCCTAGAGGGATAGATTTCTAGGTCCCTAGAGGGATTTCAATGTCCCTAGAGGGATTTCTAGGTCCCTAGAGGGATTTCAATGTCCCTAGAGGGATTTCTAGGTCCCTAGAGGGATAGATTTCTAGGTCCCTAGAGGGATTTCTATGTCCCTAGAGGGATTTCTAGGTCCCTAGAGGGATAGATTTCTAGGTCCCTAGAGGGATTTCTATGTCCCTAGAGGGATTTCTATGTCCCTAGAGGGATTTCTATGTCCCTAGAGGGATAGATTTCTATGTCCCTAGAGAGATTTCTATGTCCCTAGAGGGATTTCTAGGTCCCTAGAGAGAGAGATTTCTATGTCCCTAGAGGGATTTCTATGTCCCTAAAGGGATTTCAATGTCCCTAGAGGGATATCTATGTCCCTAGAGGGATTTCTATGTCCCTAGAGGGATAGATTTCTATGTCCCTAGAGGGATTTCTATGTCCCTATAGGGATTTCTATGTCCCTAGATGGATTTCTATGTCCCTAGAGGGATTTCTATGTCGCTAGAGGGATTTCTATGTCGCTAGAGGGATTTCTAGGTCCCTAGAGGGATTTCTAGGTCCCTAGAGAGAGAGATTTCTATGTCCCTAGAGGGATTTCTAGGTCCCTAGAGAGAGAGATTTCTATGTCCCTAGAGGGATTTCTAGGTCCCTAGAGGGATTTCTAGGTCCCTAGAGGGATAGATTTCTATGTCCCTAGAGGGATTTCTATGTCCCTAGAGAGATTTCTAGGTCCCTAGAGGGATTTCTATGTCCCTAGAGGGATTTCTAGGTCCCTAGAGGGATTTCTAGGTCCCTAGAGGGATTTCAATGTCCCTAGAGGGATTTCTAGGTCCCTAGAGGGATTTCTATGTCCCTAGAGAGATTTCTATGTCCCTAGAGAGATTTCTAGGTCCCTAGAGGGATTTCAATGTCCCTAGAAGGATTTCTAGGTCCCTAGAGGGATAGATTTCAATGTCCCTAGAGGGATTTCTAGGTCCCTAGAGGGATTTCTATGTCCCTAGAGGGATAGATTTCTATGTCCCTAGAGGGATTTCTATGTCGCTAGAGGGATTTCTATGTCCCTAGAGGGATTTCTAGGTCCCTAGAGGGATTTCTAGGTCCCTAGAGGAATAGATTTCTATGTCCCTAGAGGGATTTCTATGTCACTAGAGAGATTTCTAGGTCCCTAGAGGGATTTCAATGTCCCTAGAGGGATTTCTAGGTCCCTAGAGGGATAGATTTCTAGGTCCCTAGAGGGATTTCTATGTCCCTAGAGGGATAGATTTCTAGGTCCCTAGAGGGATTTCTATGTCCCTAGAGGGATTTCTAGGTCCCTAGAGAGAGAGATTTCTATGTCCCTAGAGGGATTTCTAGGTCCCTAGAGGGATTTCTAGGTACCTAGAGGGATTTCTAGGTCCCTAGAGGGATAGATTTCTATGTCCCTAGAGGGATTTCTATGTCCCTAGAGAGATTTCTAGGTAACCTAGAGGGATTTCTAGGTCCCGAGATTGATTTCTAGGTCCCTAGAGAGAGAGATTTCTATGTCCCTAGAGGGATTTCTAGGTCCCTAGAGGGATTTCTAGGTTCCTAGAGGGATTTCTAGGTCCCTAGAGGGATTTCTAGGTCCCTAGAGGGATTTCTAGGTCCCTAGAGGGATAGATTTCTATGTCCCTAGAGGGATTTCTATGTCCCTAGAGAGATTTCTATGTCCCTAGAGAGATTTCTAGGTCCCTAGAGGGATTTCAATGTCCCTAGAGGGATTTCTAGGTCCCTAGAGGGATAGATTTCAATGTCCCTAGAGGGATTTCTAGGTCCCTAGAGGGATTTCTATGTCCCTAGAGGGATAGATTTCTATGTCCCTAGAGGGATTTCTATGTCGCTAGAGGGATTTCTATGTCCCTAGAGGGATTTCTAGGTCCCTAGAGGGATTTCTAGGTCCCTAGAGGGATTTCTAGGTCCCTAGAGGGATTTCTAGGTCCGTAGAGGGATTTCTAGGTCCCTAGAGGGATAGATTTCTATGTCCCTAGAGGGATTTCTATGTCCCTAGAGAGATTTCTATGTCCCTAGAGAGATTTCTAGGTCCCTAGAGGGATTTCAATGTCCCTAGAGGGATTTCAATGTCCCTAGAGGGATTTCTAGGTCCCTAGAGGGATAGATTTCAATGTCCCTAGAGGGATTTCTATGTCCCTAGAGGGATTTCTAGGTCCCTAGAGGGATAGATTTCTAGGTCCCTAGAGGGATTTCTATGTCCCTAGAGGGATTTCTATGTCCCTAGAGGGATTTCTATGTCCCTAGAGGGATAGATTTCTATGTCCCTAGAGAGATTTCTATGTCCCTAGAGGGATTTCTAGGTCCCTAGAGAGAGAGATTTCTATGTCCCTAGAGGGATTTCTATGTCCCTAAAGGGATTTCAATGTCCCTAGAGGGATATCTATGTCCCTAGAGGGATTTCTATGTCCCTAGAGGGATAGATTTCTATGTCCCTAGAGGGATTTCTATGTCCCTATAGGGATTTCTATGTCCCTAGAGGGATTTCTATGTCCCTAGAGGGATTTCTATGTCGCTAGAGGGATTTCTATGTCGCTAGAGGGATTTCTAGGTCCCTAGAGGGATTTCTAGGTCCCTAGAGAGAGAGATTTCTATGTCCCTAGAGGGATTTCTAGGTCCCTAGAGAGAGAGATTTCTATGTCCCTAGAGGGATTTCTAGGTCCCTAGAGGGATTTCTAGGTCCCTAGAGGGATAGATTTCTATGTCCCTAGAGGGATTTCTATGTCCCTAGAGAGATTTCTAGGTCCCTAGAGGGATTTCTATGTCCCTAGAGGGATTTCTAGGTCCCTAGAGGGATTTCTAGGTCCCTAGAGGGATTTCAATGTCCCTAGAGGGATTTCTAGGTCCCTAGAGGGATTTCTATGTCCCTAGAGAGATTTCTATGTCCCTAGAGAGATTTCTAGGTCCCTAGAGGGATTTCAATGTCCCTAGAGGGATTTCTAGGTCCCTAGAGGGATAGATTTCAATGTCCCTAGAGGGATTTCTAGGTCCCTAGAGGGATTTCTATGTCCCTAGAGGGATAGATTTCTATGTCCCTAGAGGGATTTCTATGTCGCTAGAGGGATTTCTATGTCCCTAGAGGGATTTCTAGGTCCCTAGAGGGATTTCTAGGTCCCTAGAGGAATAGATTTCTATGTCCCTAGAGGGATTTCTATGTCACTAGAGAGATTTCTAGGTCCCTAGAGGGATTTCAATGTCCCTAGAGGGATTTCTAGGTCCCTAGAGGGATAGATTTCTAGGTCCCTAGAGGGATTTCTATGTCCCTAGAGGGATAGATTTCTAGGTCCCTAGAGGGATTTCTATGTCCCTAGAGGGATTTCTAGGTCCCTAGAGAGAGAGATTTCTATGTCCCTAGAGGGATTTCTAGGTCCCTAGAGGGATTTCTAGGTCCCTAGAGGGATTTCTAGGTCCCTAGAGGGATAGATTTCTATGTCCCTAGAGGGATTTCTATGTCCCTAGAGAGATTTCTAGGTAACCTAGAGGGATTTCTAGGTCCCGAGATTGATTTCTAGGTCCCTAGAGAGAGAGATTTCTATGTCCCTAGAGGGATTTCTAGGTCCCTAGAGGGATTTCTAGGTTCCTAGAGGGATTTCTAGGTCCCTAGAGGGATTTCTAGGTCCCTAGAGGGATAGATTTCTATGTCCCTAGAGGGATAGATTTCTATGTCCCTAGAGGGATTTCTATGTCGCTAGAGGGATTTCTATGTCCCTAGAGGGATTTCTAGGTCCCTAGAGGGATTTCTAGGTCCCTAGAGGGATTTCTAGGTCCCTAGAGGGATTTCTAGGTCCGTAGAGGGATTTCTAGGTCCCTAGAGGGATAGATTTCTATGTCCCTAGAGGGATTTCTATGTCCCTAGAGAGATTTCTATGTCCCTAGAGAGATTTCTAGGTCCCTAGAGGGATTTCAATGTCCCTAGAGGGATTTCAATGTCCCTAGAGGGATTTCTAGGTCCCTAGAGGGATAGATTTCAATGTCCCTAGAGGGATTTCTATGTCCCTAGAGGGATTTCTAGGTCCCTAGAGGGATAGATTTCTAGGTCCCTAGAGGGATTTCTATGTCCCTAGAGGGATTTCTATGTCCCTAGAGGGATTTCTATGTCCCTAGAGGGATAGATTTCTATGTCCCTAGAGAGATTTCTATGTCCCTAGAGGGATTTCTAGGTCCCTAGAGAGAGAGATTTCTATGTCCCTAGAGGGATTTCTATGTCCCTAAAGGGATTTCAATGTCCCTAGAGGGATATCTATGTCCCTAGAGGGATTTCTATGTCCCTAGAGGGATAGATTTCTATGTCCCTAGAGGGATTTCTATGTCCCTATAGGGATTTCTATGTCCCTAGAGGGATTTCTATGTCCCTAGAGGGATTTCTATGTCGCTAGAGGGATTTCTATGTCGCTAGAGGGATTTCTAGGTCCCTAGAGGGATTTCTAGGTCCCTAGAGAGAGAGATTTCTATGTCCCTAGAGGGATTTCTAGGTCCCTAGAGAGAGAGATTTCTATGTCCCTAGAGGGATTTCTAGGTCCCTAGAGGGATTTCTAGGTCCCTAGAGGGATAGATTTCTATGTCCCTAGAGGGATTTCTATGTCCCTAGAGAGATTTCTAGGTCCCTAGAGGGATTTCTATGTCCCTAGAGGGATTTCTAGGTCCCTAGAGGGATTTCTAGGTCCCTAGAGGGATTTCAATGTCCCTAGAGGGATTTCTAGGTCCCTAGAGGGATTTCTATGTCCCTAGAGAGATTTCTATGTCCCTAGAGAGATTTCTAGGTCCCTAGAGGGATTTCAATGTCCCTAGAGGGATTTCTAGGTCCCTAGAGGGATAGATTTCAATGTCCCTAGAGGGATTTCTAGGTCCCTAGAGGGATTTCTATGTCCCTAGAGGGATAGATTTCTATGTCCCTAGAGGGATTTCTATGTCGCTAGAGGGATTTCTATGTCCCTAGAGGGATTTCTAGGTCCCTAGAGGGATTTCTAGGTCCCTAGAGGAATAGATTTCTATGTCCCTAGAGGGATTTCTATGTCACTAGAGAGATTTCTAGGTCCCTAGAGGGATTTCAATGTCCCTAGAGGGATTTCTAGGTCCCTAGAGGGATAGATTTCTAGGTCCCTAGAGGGATTTCTATGTCCCTAGAGGGATAGATTTCTAGGTCCCTAGAGGGATTTCTATGTCCCTAGAGGGATTTCTAGGTCCCTAGAGAGAGAGATTTCTATGTCCCTAGAGGGATTTCTAGGTCCCTAGAGGGATTTCTAGGTCCCTAGAGGGATTTCTAGGTCCCTAGAGGGATAGATTTCTATGTCCCTAGAGGGATTTCTATGTCCCTAGAGAGATTTCTAGGTAACCTAGAGGGATTTCTAGGTCCCGAGATTGATTTCTAGGTCCCTAGAGAGAGAGATTTCTATGTCCCTAGAGGGATTTCTAGGTCCCTAGAGGGATTTCTAGGTTCCTAGAGGGATTTCTAGGTCCCTAGAGGGATTTCTAGGTCCCTAGAGGGATAGATTTCTATGTCCCTAGAGGGATTTCTATGTCCCTAGAGAGATTTCTATGTCCCTAGAGAGATTTCTAGGTCCCTAGAGGGATTTCAATGTCCCTAGAGGGATTTCTAGGTCCCTAGAGGGATAGATTTCAATGTCCCTAGAGGGATTTCTAGGTCCCTAGAGGGATTTCTATGTCCCTAGAGGGATAGATTTCTATGTCCCTAGAGGGATTTCTATGTCGCTAGAGGGATTTCTATGTCCCTAGAGGGATTTCTAGGTCCCTAGAGGGATTTCTAGGTCCCTAGAGGGATTTCTAGGTCCCTAGAGGGATTTCTAGGTCCCTAGAGGGATTTCTAGGTCCCTAGAGGGATAGATTTCTATGTCCCTAGAGGGATTTCTATGTCCCTAGAGAGATTTCTATGTCCCTAGAGAGATTTCTAGGTCCCTAGAGGGATTTCAATGTCCCTAGAGGGATTTCAATGTCCCTAGAGGGATTTCTAGGTCCCTAGAGGGATAGATTTCAATGTCCCTAGAGGGATTTCTAGGTCCCTAGAGGGATTTCTATGTCCCTAGAGGGATAGATTTCTATGTCCCTAGAGGGATTTCTATGTCGCTAGAGGGATTTCTATGTCCCTAGAGGGATTTCTAGGTCCCTAGAGGGATTTCTAGGTCCCTAGAGGGATAGATTTCTATGTCCCTAGAGGGATTTCTATGTCACTAGAGAGATTTCTAGGTCCCTAGAGGGATTTCAATGTCCCTAGAGGGATTTCTAGGTCCCTAGAGGGATAGATTTCTAGGTCCCTAGAGGGATTTCTATGTCCCTAAAGGGATTTCAATGTCCCTAGAGGGATTTCTATGTCCCTAGAGAGATTTCTATGTCCCTAGAGAGATTTCTAGGTCCCTAGAGGGATTTCAATGTCCCTAGAGGGATTTCTAGGTCCCTAGAGGGATAGATTTCAATGTCCGTAGAGGGATTTCTAGGTCCCTAGAGGGATTTCTATGTCCCTAGAGGGATAGATTTCTATGTCCCTAGAGGGATTTCTATGTCGCTAGAGGGATTTCTATGTCCCTAGAGGGATTTCTAGGTCCCTAGAGGGATTTCTAGGTCCCTAGAGGGATAGATTTCTATGTCCCTAGAGGGATTTCTAGGTCCCTAGAGGGATTTCTAGGTCCCTAGAGGGATAGATTTCTATGTCCCTAGAGGGATTTCTATGTCCCTAGAGAGATTTCTAGGTCCCTAGAGGGATTTCTATGTCCCTAGAGGGATTTCTAGGTCCCTAGAGGGATTTCTAGGTCCCTAGAGGGATTTCAATGTCCCTAGAGGGATTTCTAGGTCCCTAGAGGGATTTCTATGTCCCTAGAGAGATTTCTATGTCCCTAGAGAGATTTCTAGGTCCCTAGAGGGATTTCAATGTCCCTAGAGGGATTTCTAGGTCCCTAGAGGGATAGATTTCAATGTCCCTAGAGGGATTTCTAGGTCCCTAGAGGGATTTCTATGTCCCTAGAGGGATAGATTTCTATGTCCCTAGAGGGATTTCTATGTCGCTAGAGGGATTTCTATGTCCCTAGAGGGATTTCTAGGTCCCTAGAGGGATTTCTAGGTCCCTAGAGGAATAGATTTCTATGTCCCTAGAGGGATTTCTATGTCACTAGAGAGATTTCTAGGTCCCTAGAGGGATTTCAATGTCCCTAGAGGGATTTCTAGGTCCCTAGAGGGATAGATTTCTAGGTCCCTAGAGGGATTTCTATGTCCCTAGAGGGATAGATTTCTAGGTCCCTAGAGGGATTTCTATGTCCCTAGAGGGATTTCTAGGTCCCTAGAGAGAGAGATTTCTATGTCCCTAGAGGGATTTCTAGGTCCCTAGAGGGATTTCTAGGTCCCTAGAGGGATTTCTAGGTCCCTAGAGGGATAGATTTCTATGTCCCTAGAGGGATTTCTATGTCCCTAGAGAGATTTCTAGGTAACCTAGAGGGATTTCTAGGTCCCTAGATTGATTTCTAGGTCCCTAGAGAGAGAGATTTCTATGTCCCTAGAGGGATTTCTAGGTCCCTAGAGGGATTTCTAGGTTCCTAGAGGGATTTCTAGGTCCCTAGAGGGATTTCTAGGTCCCTAGAGGGATTTCTAGGTCCCTAGAGGGATAGATTTCTATGTCCCTAGAGGGATTTCTATGTCCCTAGAGAGATTTCTATGTCCCTAGAGAGATTTCTAGGTCCCTAGAGGGATTTCAATGTCCCTAGAGGGATTTCTAGGTCCCTAGAGGGATAGATTTCAATGTCCCTAGAGGGATTTCTAGGTCCCTAGAGGGATTTCTATGTCCCTAGAGGGATAGATTTCTATGTCCCTAGAGGGATTTCTATGTCGCTAGAGGGATTTCTATGTCCCTAGAGGGATTTCTAGGTCCCTAGAGGGATTTCTAGGTCCCTAGAGGGATTTCTAGGTCCCTAGAGGGATTTCTAGGTCCCTAGAGGGATTTCTAGGTCCCTAGAGGGATTTCTAGGTCCCTAGAGGGATTTCTAGGTCCCTAGAGGGATAGATTTCTATGTCCCTAGAGGGATTTCTATGTCCCTAGAGAGATTTCTATGTCCCTAGAGAGATTTCTAGGTCCCTAGAGGGATTTCAATGTCCCTAGAGGGATTTCTAGGTCCCTAGAGGGATAGATTTCAATGTCCGTAGAGGGATTTCTAGGTCCCTAGAGGGATTTCTATGTCCCTAGAGGGATAGATTTCTATGTCCCTAGAGGGATTTCTATGTCGCTAGAGGGATTTCTATGTCCCTAGAGGGATTTCTAGGTCCCTAGAGGGATTTCTAGGTCCCTAGAGGGATAGATTTCTATGTCCCTAGAGGGATTTCTATGTCACTAGAGAGATTTCTAGGTCCCTAGAGGGATTTCAATGTCCCTAGAGGGATTTCTAGGTCCCTAGAGGGATAGATTTCTAGGTCCCTAGAGGGATTTCTATGTCCCTAAAGGGATTTCAATGTCCCTAGAGGGATTTCTATGTCCCTAGAGGGATTTCTATGTCCCTAGAGGGATAGATTTCTATGTCCCTAGAGGGATTTCTATGTCCCTATAGGGATTTCTATGACCCTAGAGGGATTTCTATGTCCCTAGAGGGATTTCTATGTCGCTAGAGGGATTTCTATGTCGCTAGAGGGATTTCTAGGTCCCTAGAGGGATTTCTAGGTCCCTAGAGAGAGAGATTTCTATGTCCCTAGAGGGATTTCTAGGTCCCTAGAGAGAGAGATTTCTATATCCCTAGAGGGATTTCTAGGTCCCTAGAGGGATAGATTTCTATGTCCCTAGAGGGATTTCTATGTCCCTAGAGAGATTTCTAGGTCCCTAGAGGGATTTCTATGTCCCTAGAGGGATTTCTATGTCCCTAGAGGGATTTCTAGGTCCCTAGAGCGATTTCAATGTCCCTAGAGGGATTTCTAGGTCCCTAGAGGGATTTCTAGGTCCCTAGAGGGATTTCTATGTCCCTAGAGGGATAGATTTCTATGTCCCTAGAGGGATTTCTATGTCCCTAGAGGGATTTCTATGTCCCTAGAGGGATTTCTAGGTCCCTAGAGGGATTTCTATGTCCCTAGAGGGATAGATTTATATGTCCCTAGAGGGATTTCTATGTCCATAGAGGGATTTCTATGTCCCTAGAGGGATTTCTAGGTCCCTAGAGGGATAGATTTCTATGTCCCTAGAGGGATTTCTAGGTCCCTAGAGGGATTTCTATGTCCCTAGAGCGATAGATTTCTATGTCCCTAGAGGGATTTCTATGTCGCTAGAGGGATTTCTATGTCGCTAGAGGGATTTCTAAGTCCCTAGAGGGATAGATTTCTAGGTCCCTAGAGGGATTTCAATGTCCCTAGAGGGATTTCTAGGTCCCTAGAGGGATAGATTTCTAGGTCCCTAGAGGGATTTCAATGTCCCTAGAGGGATTTCTAGGTCCCTAGAGGGATTTCAATGTCCCTAGAGGGATAGATTTCTATGTCCCTAGAGGGATAGATTTCTAGGTCCCTAGAGGGATTTCTATGTCCCTAGAGGGATTTCTAGGTCCCTAGAGGGATAGATTTCTAGGTCCCTAGAGGGATTTCTATGTCCCTAGAGGGATTTCTATGTCCCTAGAGGGATTTCTATGTCCCTAGAGGGATTTCTATGTCCCTAGAGGGATAGATTTCTATGTCCCTAGAGAGATTTCTATGTCCCTAGAGGGATTTCTAGGTCCCTAGAGAGAGAGATTTCTATGTCCCTAGAGGGATTTCTAGGTCCCTAGAGGGATTTCTAGGTCCCTAGAGGGATTTCTAGGTCCCTAGAGGGATTTCTAGGCCCCTAGAGGGATTTCTAGGTCCCTAGAGGGATTTCTAGGTCCCTAGAGGGATTTCTAGGTCCCTAGAGGGATTTCTAGGTCCCTAGAGGGATAGATTTCTATGTCCCTAGAGGGATTTCTATGTCCCTAGAGAGATTTCTATGTCCCTAGAGAGATTTCTAGGTCCCTAGAGGGATTTCAATGTCCCTAGAGGGATTTCTAGGTCCCTAGAGGGATAGATTTCAATGTCTCTAGAGGGATTTCTAGGTCCCTAGAGGGATTTCTATGTCCCTAGAGGGATAGATTTCTATGTCCCTGGAGGGATTTCTATGTCGCTAGAGGGATTTCTATGTCCCTAGAGGGATTTCTAGGTCCCTAGAGGGATTTCTAGGTCCCTAGAGGGATAGATTTCTATGTCCCTAGAGGGATTTCTATGTCACTAGAGAGATTTCTAGGTCCCTAGAGGGATTTCAATGTCCCTAGAGGGATTTCTAGGTCCCTAGAGGGATAGATTTCTAGGTCCCTAGAGGGATTTCTATGTCCCTAAAGGGATTTCGATGTCCCTAGAGGGATATCTATGTCCCTAGAGGGATTTCTATGTCCCTAGAGGGATAGATTTCTATGTCCCTAGAGGGATTTCTATGTCCCTATAGGGATTTCTATGTCCCTAGAGGGATTTCTATGTCCCTAGAGGGATTTCTATGTCGCTAGAGGGATTTCTATGTCGCTAGAGGGATTTCTAGGTCCCTAGAGGGATTTCTAGGTCCCTAGAGAGAGAGATTTCTATGTCCCTAGAGGGATTTCTAGGTCCCTAGAGAGAGAGATTTCTATGTCCCTAGAGGGATTTCTAGGTCCCTAGAGGGATTTCTAGGTCCCTAGAGGGATAGATTTCTATGTCCCTAGAGGGATTTCTATGTCCCTAGAGAGATTTCTAGGTCCCTAGAGGGATTTCTATGTCCCTAGAGGGATTTCTAGGTCCCTAGAGGGATTTCTAGGTCCCTAGAGGGATTTCAATGTCCCTAGAGGGATTTCTAGGTCCCTAGAGGGATTTCTATGTCCCTAGAGAGATTTCTATGTCCCTAGAGAGATTTCTAGGTCCCTAGAGGGATTTCAATGTCCCTAGAGGGATTTCTAGGTCCCTAGAGGGATAGATTTCAATGTCCCTAGAGGGATTTCTAGGTCCCTAGAGGGATTTCTATGTCCCTAGAGGGATAGATTTCTATGTCCCTAGAGGGATTTCTATGTCGCTAGAGGGATTTCTATGTCCCTAGAGGGATTTCTAGGTCCCTAGAGGGATTTCTAGGTCCCTAGAGGAATAGATTTCTATGTCCCTAGAGGGATTTCTATGTCACTAGAGAGATTTCTAGGTCCCTAGAGGGATTTCAATGTCCCTAGAGGGATTTCTAGGTCCCTAGAGGGATAGATTTCTAGGTCCCTAGAGGGATTTCTATGTCCCTAGAGGGATAGATTTCTAGGTCCCTAGAGGGATTTCTATGTCCCTAGAGGGATTTCTAGGTCCCTAGAGAGAGAGATTTCTATGTCCCTAGAGGGATTTCTAGGTCCCTAGAGGGATTTCTAGGTCCCTAGAGGGATTTCTAGGTCCCTAGAGGGATAGATTTCTATGTCCCTAGAGGGATTTCTATGTCCCTAGAGAGATTTCTAGGTAACCTAGAGGGATTTCTAGGTCCCTAGATTGATTTCTAGGTCCCTAGAGAGAGAGATTTCTATGTCCCTAGAGGGATTTCTAGGTCCCTAGAGGGATTTCTAGGTTCCTAGAGGGATTTCTAGGTCCCTAGAGGGATTTCTAGGTCCCTAGAGGGATTTCTAGGTCCCTAGAGGGATAGATTTCTATGTCCCTAGAGGGATTTCTATGTCCCTAGAGAGATTTCTATGTCCCTAGAGAGATTTCTAGGTCCCTAGAGGGATTTCAATGTCCCTAGAGGGATTTCTAGGTCCCTAGAGGGATAGATTTCAATGTCCCTAGAGGGATTTCTAGGTCCCTAGAGGGATTTCTATGTCCCTAGAGGGATAGATTTCTATGTCCCTAGAGGGATTTCTATGTCGCTAGAGGGATTTCTATGTCCCTAGAGGGATTTCTAGGTCCCTAGAGGGATTTCTAGGTCCCTAGAGGGATTTCTAGGTCCCTAGAGGGATTTCTAGGTCCCTAGAGGGATTTCTAGGTCCCTAGAGGGATAGATTTCTATGTCCCTAGAGGGATTTCTATGTCCCTAGAGAGATTTCTATGTCCCTAGAGAGATTTCTAGGTCCCTAGAGGGATTTCAATGTCCCTAGAGGGATTTCAATGTCCCTAGAGGGATTTCTAGGTCCCTAGAGGGATAGATTTCAATGTCCCTAGAGGGATTTCTAGGTCCCTAGAGGGATTTCTATGTCCCTAGAGGGATAGATTTCTATGTCCCTAGAGGGATTTCTATGTCGCTAGAGGGATTTCTATGTCCCTAGAGGGATTTCTAGGTCCCTAGAGGGATTTCTAGGTCCCTAGAGGGATAGATTTCTATGTCCCTAGAGGGATTTCTATGTCACTAGAGAGATTTCTAGGTCCCTAGAGGGATTTCAATGTCCCTAGAGGGATTTCTAGGTCCCTAGAGGGATAGATTTCTAGGTCCCTAGAGGGATTTCTATGTCCCTAAAGGGATTTCAATGTCCCTAGAGGGATTTCTATGTCCCTAGAGAGATTTCTATGTCCCTAGAGAGATTTCTAGGTCCCTAGAGGGATTTCAATGTCCCTAGAGGGATTTCTAGGTCCCTAGAGGGATAGATTTCAATGTCCGTAGAGGGATTTCTAGGTCCCTAGAGGGATTTCTATGTCCCTAGAGGGATAGATTTCTATGTCCCTAGAGGGATTTCTATGTCGCTAGAGGGATTTCTATGTCCCTAGAGGGATTTCTAGGTCCCTAGAGGGATTTCTAGGTCCCTAGAGGGATAGATTTCTATGTCCCTAGAGGGATTTCTATGTCACTAGAGAGATTTCTAGGTCCCTAGAGGGATTTCAATGTCCCTAGAGGGATTTCTAGGTCCCTAGAGGGATAGATTTCTAGGTCCCTAGAGGGATTTCTATGTCCCTAAAGGGATTTCAATGTCCCTAGAGGGATTTCTATGTCCCTAGAGGGATTTCTATGTCCCTAGAGGGATAGATTTCTATGTCCCTAGAGGGATTTCTATGTCCCTATAGGGATTTCTATGACCCTAGAGGGATTTCTATGTCCCTAGAGGGATTTCTATGTCGCTAGAGGGATTTCTATGTCGCTAGAGGGATTTCTAGGTCCCTAGAGGGATTTCTAGGTCCCTAGAGAGAGAGATTTCTATGTCCCTAGAGGGATTTCTAGGTCCCTAGAGAGAGAGATTTCTATGTCCCTAGAGGGATTTCTAGGTCCCTAGAGGGATAGATTTCTATGTCCCTAGAGGGATTTCTATGTCCCTAGAGAGATTTCTAGGTCCCTAGAGGGATTTCTATGTCCCTAGAGGGATTTCTATGTCCCTAGAGGGATTTCTAGGTCCCTAGAGCGATTTCAATGTCCCTAGAGGGATTTCTAGGTCCCTAGAGGGATTTCTAGGTCCCTAGAGGGATTTCTATGTCCCTAGAGGGATAGATTTCTATGTCCCTAGAGGGATTTCTATGTCCCTAGAGGGATTTCTATGTCCCTAGAGGGATTTCTAGGTCCCTAGAGGGATTTCTATGTCCCTAGAGGGATAGATTTATATGTCCCTAGAGGGATTTCTATGTCCATAGAGGGATTTCTATGTCCCTAGAGGGATTTCTAGGTCCCTAGAGGGATAGATTTCTATGTCCCTAGAGGGATTTCTAGGTCCCTAGAGGGATTTCTATGTCCCTAGAGCGATAGATTTCTATGTCCCTAGAGGGATTTCTATGTCGCTAGAGGGATTTCTATGTCGCTAGAGGGATTTCTAAGTCCCTAGAGGGATAGATTTCTAGGTCCCTAGAGGGATTTCAATGTCCCTAGAGGGATTTCTAGGTCCCTAGAGGGATAGATTTCTAGGTCCCTAGAGGGATTTCAATGTCCCTAGAGGGATTTCTAGGTCCCTAGAGGGATTTCAATGTCCCTAGAGGGATTTCTAGGTCCCTAGAGGGATAGATTTCTAGGTCCCTAGAGGGATTTCTATGTCCCTAAAGGGATTTCTAGGTCCCTAGAGGGATAGATTTCTAGGTCCCTAGAGGGATTTCTATGTCCCTAGAGGGATTTCTATGTCCCTAGAGGGATTTCTATGTCCCTAGAGGGATTTCTATGTCCCTAGAGGGATAGATTTCTATGTCCCTAGAGAGATTTCTATGTCCCTAGAGGGATTTCTAGGTCCCTAGAGAGAGAGATTTCTATGTCCCTAGAGGGATTTCTAGGTCCCTAGAGGGATTTCTAGGTCCCTAGAGGGATTTCTAGGTCCCTAGAGGGATTTCTAGGTCCCTAGAGGGATTTCTAGGTCCCTAGAGGGATTTCTAGGTCCCTAGAGGGATTTCTAGGTCCCTAGAGGGATTTCTAGGTCCCTAGAGGGATTTCTAGGTCCCTAGAGGGATAGATTTCTATGTCCCTAGAGGGATTTCTATGTCCCTAGAGAGATTTCTATGTCCCTAGAGAGATTTCTAGGTCCCTAGAGGGATTTCAATGTCCCTAGAGGGATTTCTAGGTCCCTAGAGGGATAGATTTCAATGTCTCTAGAGGGATTTCTAGGTCCCTAGAGGGATTTCTATGTCCCTAGAGGGATAGATTTCTATGTCCCTAGAGGGATTTCTATGTCGCTAGAGGGATTTCTATGTCCCTAGAGGGATTTCTAGGTCCCTAGAGGGATTTCTAGGTCCCTAGAGGGATAGATTTCTATGTCCCTAGAGGGATTTCTATGTCACTAGAGAGATTTCTAGGTCCCTAGAGGGATTTCAATGTCCCTAGAGGGATTTCTAGGTCCCTAGAGGGATAGATTTCTAGGTCCCTAGAGGGATTTCTATGTCCCTAAAGGGATTTCAATGTCCCTAGAGGGATATCTATGTCCCTAGAGGGATTTCTATGTCCCTAGAGGGATAGATTTCTATGTCCCTAGAGGGATTTCTATGTCCCTATAGGGATTTCTATGTCCCTAGAGGGATTTCTATGTCCCTAGAGGGATTTCTATGTCGCTAGAGGGATTTCTATGTCGCTAGAGGGATTTCTAGGTCCCTAGAGGGATTTCTAGGTCCCTAGAGAGAGAGATTTCTATGTCCCTAGAGGGATTTCTAGGTCCCTAGAGAGAGAGATTTCTATGTCCCTAGAGGGATTTCTAGGTCCCTAGAGGGATTTCTAGGTCCCTAGAGGGATAGATTTCTATGTCCCTAGAGGGATTTCTATGTCCCTAGAGAGATTTCTAGGTCCCTAGAGGGATTTCTATGTCCCTAGAGGGATTTCTAGGTCCCTAGAGGGATTTCTAGGTCCCTAGAGGGATTTCAATGTCCCTAGAGGGATTTCTAGGTCCCTAGAGGGATTTCTATGTCCCTAGAGAGATTTCTATGTCCCTAGAGAGATTTCTAGGTCCCTAGAGGGATTTCAATGTCCCTAGAGGGATTTCTAGGTCCCTAGAGGGATAGATTTCAATGTCCCTAGAGGGATTTCTAGGTCCCTAGAGGGATTTCTATGTCCCTAGAGGGATAGATTTCTATGTCCCTAGAGGGATTTCTATGTCGCTAGAGGGATTTCTATGTCCCTAGAGGGATTTCTAGGTCCCTAGAGGGATTTCTAGGTCCCTAGAGGAATAGATTTCTATGTCCCTAGAGGGATTTCTATGTCACTAGAGAGATTTCTAGGTCCCTAGAGGGATTTCAATGTCCCTAGAGGGATTTCTAGGTCCCTAGAGGGATAGATTTCTAGGTCCCTAGAGGGATTTCTATGTCCCTAGAGGGATAGATTTCTAGGTCCCTAGAGGGATTTCTATGTCCCTAGAGGGATTTCTAGGTCCCTAGAGAGAGAGATTTCTATGTCCCTAGAGGGATTTCTAGGTCCCTAGAGGGATTTCTAGGTCCCTAGAGGGATTTCTAGGTCCCTAGAGGGATAGATTTCTATGTCCCTAGAGGGATTTCTATGTCCCTAGAGAGATTTCTAGGTAACCTAGAGGGATTTCTAGGTCCCTAGATTGATTTCTAGGTCCCTAGAGAGAGAGATTTCTATGTCCCTAGAGGGATTTCTAGGTCCCTAGAGGGATTTCTAGGTTCCTAGAGGGATTTCTAGGTCCCTAGAGGGATTTCTAGGTCCCTAGAGGGATTTCTAGGTCCCTAGAGGGATAGATTTCTATGTCCCTAGAGGGATTTCTATGTCCCTAGAGAGATTTCTATGTCCCTAGAGAGATTTCTAGGTCCCTAGAGGGATTTCAATGTCCCTAGAGGGATTTCTAGGTCCCTAGAGGGATAGATTTCAATGTCCCTAGAGGGATTTCTAGGTCCCTAGAGGGATTTCTATGTCCCTAGAGGGATAGATTTCTATGTCCCTAGAGGGATTTCTATGTCCCTAGAGGGATTTCTAGGTCCCTAGAGGGATAGATTTCAATGTCCCTAGAGGGATTTCTAGGTCCCTAGAGGGATTTCTATGTCCCTAGAGGGATAGATTTCTATGTCCCTAGAGGGATTTCTATGTCGCTAGAGGGATTTCTATGTCCCTAGAGGGATTTCTAGGTCCCTAGAGGGATTTCTAGGTCCCTAGAGGGATAGATTTCTATGTCGCTAGAGGGATTTCTAGGTCCCTAGAGGGATTTCTAGGTCCCTAGAGAGAGAGATTTCTATGTCCCTAGAGGGATTTCTAGGTCCCTAGAGAGAGAGATTTCTATGTCCCTAGAGGGATTTCTAGGTCCCTAGAGGGATAGATTTCTATGTCCCTAGAGGGATTTCTATGTCCCTAGAGAGATTTCTAGGTCCCTAGAGGGATTTCTATGTCCCTAGAGGGATTTCTATGTCCCTAGAGGGATTTCTAGGTCCCTAGAGCGATTTCAATGTCCCTAGAGGGATTTCTAGGTCCCTAGAGGGATTTCTAGGTCCCTAGAGGGATTTCTATGTCCCTAGAGGGATAGATTTCTATGTCCCTAGAGGGATTTCTATGTCCCTAGAGGGATTTCTATGTCCCTAGAGGGATTTCTAGGTCCCTAGAGGGATTTCTATGTCCCTAGAGGGATAGATTTATATGTCCCTAGAGGGATTTCTATGTCCATAGAGGGATTTCTATGTCCCTAGAGGGATTTCTAGGTCCCTAGAGGGATAGATTTCTATGTCCCTAGAGGGATTTCTAGGTCCCTAGAGGGATTTCTATGTCCCTAGAGCGATAGATTTCTATGTCCCTAGAGGGATTTCTATGTCGCTAGAGGGATTTCTATGTCGCTAGAGGGATTTCTAAGTCCCTAGAGGGATAGATTTCTAGGTCCCTAGAGGGATTTCAATGTCCCTAGAGGGATTTCTAGGTCCCTAGAGGGATAGATTTCTAGGTCCCTAGAGGGATTTCAATGTCCCTAGAGGGATTTCTAGGTCCCTAGATGGATTTCAATGTCCCTAGAGGGATTTCTAGGTCCCTAGAGGGATAGATTTCTAGGTCCCTAGAGGGATTTCTATGTCCCTAAAGGGATTTCTAGGTCCCTAGAGGGATAGATTTCTAGGTCCCTAGAGGGATTTCTATGTCCCTAGAGGGATTTCTATGTCCCTAGAGGGATTTCTATGTCCCTAGAGGGATTTCTATGTCCCTAGAGGGATAGATTTCTATGTCCCTAGAGAGATTTCTATGTCCCTAGAGGGATTTCTAGGTCCCTAGAGAGAGAGATTTCTATGTCCCTAGAGGGATTTCTAGGTCCCTAGAGGGATTTCTAGGTCCCTAGAGGGATTTCTAGGTCCCTAGAGGGATTTCTAGGTCCCTAGAGGGATTTCTAGGTCCCTAGAGGGATTTCTAGGTCCCTAGAGGGATTTCTAGGTCCCTAGAGGGATTTCTAGGTCCCTAGAGGGATTTCTAGGTCCCTAGAGGGATAGATTTCTATGTCCCTAGAGGGATTTCTATGTCCCTAGAGAGATTTCTATGTCCCTAGAGAGATTTCTAGGTCCCTAGAGGGATTTCAATGTCCCTAGAGGGATTTCTAGGTCCCTAGAGGGATAGATTTCAATGTCTCTAGAGGGATTTCTAGGTCCCTAGAGGGATTTCTATGTCCCTAGAGGGATAGATTTCTATGTCCCTAGAGGGATTTCTATGTCGCTAGAGGGATTTCTATGTCCCTAGAGGGATTTCTAGGTCCCTAGAGGGATTTCTAGGTCCCTAGAGGGATAGATTTCTATGTCCCTAGAGGGATTTCTATGTCACTAGAGAGATTTCTAGGTCCCTAGAGGGATTTCAATGTCCCTAGAGGGATTTCTAGGTCCCTAGAGGGATAGATTTCTAGGTCCCTAGAGGGATTTCTATGTCCCTAAAGGGATTTCAATGTCCCTAGAGGGATATCTATGTCCCTAGAGGGATTTCTATGTCCCTAGAGGGATAGATTTCTATGTCCCTAGAGGGATTTCTATGTCCCTATAGGGATTTCTATGTCCCTAGAGGGATTTCTATGTCCCTAGAGGGATTTCTATGTCGCTAGAGGGATTTCTATGTCGCTAGAGGGATTTCTAGGTCCCTAGAGGGATTTCTAGGTCCCTAGAGAGAGAGATTTCTATGTCCCTAGAGGGATTTCTAGGTCCCTAGAGAGAGAGATTTCTATGTCCCTAGAGGGATTTCTAGGTCCCTAGAGGGATTTCTAGGTCCCTAGAGGGATAGATTTCTATGTCCCTAGAGGGATTTCTATGTCCCTAGAGAGATTTCTAGGTCCCTAGAGGGATTTCTATGTCCCTAGAGGGATTTCTAGGTCCCTAGAGGGATTTCTAGGTCCCTAGAGGGATTTCAATGTCCCTAGAGGGATTTCTAGGTCCCTAGAGGGATTTCTATGTCCCTAGAGAGATTTCTATGTCCCTAGAGAGATTTCTAGGTCCCTAGAGGGATTTCAATGTCCCTAGAGGGATTTCTAGGTCCCTAGAGGGATAGATTTCAATGTCCCTAGAGGGATTTCTAGGTCCCTAGAGGGATTTCTATGTCCCTAGAGGGATAGATTTCTATGTCCCTAGAGGGATTTCTATGTCGCTAGAGGGATTTCTATGTCCCTAGAGGGATTTCTAGGTCCCTAGAGGGATTTCTAGGTCCCTAGAGGAATAGATTTCTATGTCCCTAGAGGGATTTCTATGTCACTAGAGAGATTTCTAGGTCCCTAGAGGGATTTCAATGTCCCTAGAGGGATTTCTAGGTCCCTAGAGGGATAGATTTCTAGGTCCCTAGAGGGATTTCTATGTCCCTAGAGGGATAGATTTCTAGGTCCCTAGAGGGATTTCTATGTCCCTAGAGGGATTTCTAGGTCCCTAGAGAGAGAGATTTCTATGTCCCTAGAGGGATTTCTAGGTCCCTAGAGGGATTTCTAGGTCCCTAGAGGGATTTCTAGGTCCCTAGAGGGATAGATTTCTATGTCCCTAGAGGGATTTCTATGTCCCTAGAGAGATTTCTAGGTAACCTAGAGGGATTTCTAGGTCCCTAGATTGATTTCTAGGTCCCTAGAGAGAGAGATTTCTATGTCCCTAGAGGGATTTCTAGGTCCCTAGAGGGATTTCTAGGTTCCTAGAGGGATTTCTAGGTCCCTAGAGGGATTTCTAGGTCCCTAGAGGGATTTCTAGGTCCCTAGAGGGATAGATTTCTATGTCCCTAGAGGGATTTCTATGTCCCTAGAGAGATTTCTATGTCCCTAGAGAGATTTCTAGGTCCCTAGAGGGATTTCAATGTCCCTAGAGGGATTTCTAGGTCCCTAGAGGGATAGATTTCAATGTCCCTAGAGGGATTTCTAGGTCCCTAGAGGGATTTCTATGTCCCTAGAGGGATAGATTTCTATGTCCCTAGAGGGATTTCTATGTCCCTAGAGGGATTTCTAGGTCCCTAGAGGGATAGATTTCAATGTCCCTAGAGGGATTTCTAGGTCCCTAGAGGGATTTCTATGTCCCTAGAGGGATAGATTTCTATGTCCCTAGAGGGATTTCTATGTCGCTAGAGGGATTTCTATGTCCCTAGAGGGATTTCTAGGTCCCTAGAGGGATTTCTAGGTCCCTAGAGGGATAGATTTCTATGTCCCTAGAGGGATTTCTATGTCACTAGAGAGATTTCTAGGTCCCTAGAGGGATTTCAATGTCCCTAGAGGGATTTCTAGGTCCCTAGAGGGATAGATTTCTAGGTCCCTAGAGGGATTTCTATGTCCCTAAAGGGATTTCAATGTCCCTAGAGGGATTTCTATGTCCCTAGAGGGATTTCTATGTCCCTAGAGGGATAGATTTCTATGTCCCTAGAGGGATTTCTATGTCCCTATAGGGATTTCTATGACCCTAGAGGGATTTCTATGTCCCTAGAGGGATTTCTATGTCGCTAGAGGGATTTCTATGTCGCTAGAGGGATAGATTTCTATGTCCCTAGAGGGATTTCTATGTCACTAGAGAGATTTCTATGTCCCTAGAGGGATTTCTATGTCCCTAGAGAGATTTCTATGTCCCTAGAGAGATTTCTAGGTCCCTAGAGGGATTTCAATGTCCCTAGAGGGATTTCTAGGTCCCTAGAGGGATAGATTTCAATGTCCCTAGAGGGATTTCTAGGTCCCTAGAGGGATTTCTATGTCCCTAGAGGGATAGATTTCTATGTCCCTAGAGGGATTTCTATGTCCCTAGAGGGATTTCTAGGTCCCTAGAGGGATAGATTTCAATGTCCCTAGAGGGATTTCTAGGTCCCTAGAGGGATTTCTATGTCCCTAGAGGGATAGATTTCTATGTCCCTAGAGGGATTTCTATGTCGCTAGAGGGATTTCTATGTCCCTAGAGGGATTTCTAGGTCCCTAGAGGGATTTCTAGGTCCCTAGAGGGATAGATTTCTATGTCCCTAGAGGGATTTCTATGTCACTAGAGAGATTTCTAGGTCCCTAGAGGGATTTCAATGTCCCTAGAGGGATTTCTAGGTCCCTAGAGGGATAGATTTCTAGGTCCCTAGAGGGATTTCTATGTCCCTAAAGGGATTTCAATGTCCCTAGAGGGATTTCTATGTCCCTAGAGGGATTTCTATGTCCCTAGAGGGATAGATTTCTATGTCCCTAGAGGGATTTCTATGTCCCTATAGGGATTTCTATGACCCTAGAGGGATTTCTATGTCCCTAGAGGGATTTCTATGTCGCTAGAGGGATTTCTATGTCGCTAGAGGGATTTCTAGGTCCCTAGAGGGATTTCTAGGTCCCTAGAGAGAGAGATTTCTATGTCCCTAGAGGGATTTCTAGGTCCCTAGAGAGAGAGATTTCTATGTCCCTAGAGGGATTTCTAGGTCCCTAGAGGGATAGATTTCTATGTCCCTGGAGGGATTTCTATGTCCCTAGAGAGATTTCTAGGTCCCTAGAGGGATTTCTATGTCCCTAGAGGGATTTCTATGTCCCTAGAGGGATTTCTAGGTCCCTAGAGCGATTTCAATGTCCCTGGAGGGATTTCTAGGTCCCTAGAGGGATTTCTAGGTCCCTAGAGGGATTTCTATGTCCCTAGAGGGATAGATTTCTATGTCCCTAGAGGGATTTCTATGTCCCTAGAGGGATTTCTATGTCCCTAGAGGGATTTCTAGGTCCCTAGAGGGATTTCTATGTCCCTAGAGGGATAGATTTATATGTCCCTAGAGGGATTTCTATGTCCATAGAGGGATTTCTATGTCCCTAGAGGGATTTCTAGGTCCCTAGAGGGATAGATTTCTATGTCCCTAGAGGGATTTCTAGGTCCCTAGAGGGATTTCTATGTCCCTAGAGCGATAGATTTCTATGTCCCTAGAGGGATTTCTATGTCGCTAGAGGGATTTCTATGTCGCTAGAGGGATTTCTAAGTCCCTAGAGGGATAGATTTCTAGGTCCCTAGAGGGATTTCAATGTCCCTAGAGGGATTTCTAGGTCCCTAGAGGGATAGATTTCTAGGTCCCTAGAGGGATTTCAATGTCCCTAGAGGGATTTCTAGGTCCCTAGAGGGATTTCAATGTCCCTAGAGGGATTTCTAGGTCCCTAGAGGGATAGATTTCTAGGTCCCTAGAGGGATTTCTATGTCCCTAAAGGGATTTCTAGGTCCCTAGAGGGATAGATTTCTAGGTCCCTAGAGGGATTTCTATGTCCCTAGAGGGATTTCTATGTCCCTAGAGGGATTTCTATGTCCCTAGAGGGATTTCTATGTCCCTAGAGGGATAGATTTCTATGTCCCTAGAGAGATTTCTATGTCCCTAGAGGGATTTCTAGGTCCCTAGAGAGAGAGATTTCTATGTCCCTAGAGGGATTTCTAGGTCCCTAGAGGGATTTCTAGGTCCCTAGAGGGATTTCTAGGTCCCTAGAGGGATTTCTAGGTCCCTAGAGGGATTTCTAGGTCCCTAGAGGGATTTCTAGGTCCCTATAGGGATTTCTAGGTCCCTAGAGGGATTTCTAGGTCCCTAGAGGGATTTCTAGGTCCCTAGAGGGATAGATTTCTATGTCCCTAGAGGGATTTCTATGTCCCTAGAGAGATTTCTATGTCCCTAGAGAGATTTCTAGGTCCCTAGAGGGATTTCAATGTCCCTAGAGGGATTTCTAGGTCCCTAGAGGGATAGATTTCAATGTCTCTAGAGGGATTTCTAGGTCCCTAGAGGGATTTCTATGTCCCTAGAGGGATAGATTTCTATGTCCCTAGAGGGATTTCTATGTCGCTAGAGGGATTTCTATGTCCCTAGAGGGATTTCTAGGTCCCTAGAGGGATTTCTAGGTCCCTAGAGGGATAGATTTCTATGTCCCTAGAGGGATTTCTATGTCACTAGAGAGATTTCTAGGTCCCTAGAGGGATTTCAATGTCCCTAGAGGGATTTCTAGGTCCCTAGAGGGATAGATTTCTAGGTCCCTAGAGGGATTTCTATGTCCCTAAAGGGATTTCAATGTCCCTAGAGGGATATCTATGTCCCTAGAGGGATTTCTATGTCCCTAGAGGGATAGATTTCTATGTCCCTAGAGGGATTTCTATGTCCCTATAGGGATTTCTATGTCCCTAGAGGGATTTCTATGTCCCTAGAGGGATTTCTATGTCGCTAGAGGGATTTCTATGTCGCTAGAGGGATTTCTAGGTCCCTAGAGGGATTTCTAGGTCCCTAGAGAGAGAGATTTCTATGTCCCTAGAGGGATTTCTAGGTCCCTAGAGAGAGAGATTTCTATGTCCCTAGAGGGATTTCTAGGTCCCTAGAGGGATTTCTAGGTCCCTAGAGGGATAGATTTCTATGTCCCTAGAGGGATTTCTATGTCCCTAGAGAGATTTCTAGGTCCCTAGAGGGATTTCTATGTCCCTAGAGGGATTTCTAGGTCCCTAGAGGGATTTCTAGGTCCCTAGACGGATTTCAATGTCCCTAGAGGGATTTCTAGGTCCCTAGAGGGATTTCTATGTCCCTAGAGAGATTTCTATGTCCCTAGAGAGATTTCTAGGTCCCTAGAGGGATTTCAATGTCCCTAGAGGGATTTCTAGGTCCCTAGAGGGATAGATTTCAATGTCCCTAGAGGGATTTCTAGGTCCCTAGAGGGATTTCTATGTCCCTAGAGGGATAGATTTCTATGTCCCTAGAGGGATTTCTATGTCGCTAGAGGGATTTCTATGTCCCTAGAGGGATTTCTAGGTCCCTAGAGGGATTTCTAGGTCCCTAGAGGAATAGATTTCTATGTCCCTAGAGGGATTTCTATGTCACTAGAGAGATTTCTAGGTCCCTAGAGGGATTTCAATGTCCCTAGAGGGATTTCTAGGTCCCTAGAGGGATAGATTTCTAGGTCCCTAGAGGGATTTCTATGTCCCTAGAGGGATAGATTTCTAGGTCCCTAGAGGGATTTCTATGTCCCTAGAGGGATTTCTAGGTCCCTAGAGAGAGAGATTTCTATGTCCCTAGAGGGATTTCTAGGTCCCTAGAGGGATTTCTAGGTCCCTAGAGGGATAGATTTCTATGTCCCTAGAGGGATTTCTATGTCCCTAGAGAGATTTCTAGGTAACCTAGAGGGATTTCTAGGTCCCTAGATTGATTTCTAGGTCCCTAGAGAGAGAGATTTCTATGTCCCTAGAGGGATTTCTAGGTCCCTAGAGGGATTTCTAGGTTCCTAGAGGGATTTCTAGGTCCCTAGAGGGATTTCTAGGTCCCTAGAGGGATTTCTAGGTCCCTAGAGGGATAGATTTCTATGTCCCTAGAGGGATTTCTATGTCCCTAGAGAGATTTCTATGTCCCTAGAGAGATTTCTAGGTCCCTAGAGGGATTTCAATGTCCCTAGAGGGATTTCTAGGTCCCTAGAGGGATAGATTTCAATGTCCCTAGAGGGATTTCTAGGTCCCTAGAGGGATTTCTATGTCCCTAGAGGGATAGATTTCTATGTCCCTAGAGGGATTTCTATGTCCCTAGAGGGATTTCTAGGTCCCTAGAGGGATAGATTTCAATGTCCCTAGAGGGATTTCTAGGTCCCTAGAGGGATTTCTATGTCCCTAGAGGGATAGATTTCTATGTCCCTAGAGGGATTTCTATGTCGCTAGAGGGATTTCTATGTCCCTAGAGGGATTTCTAGGTCCCTAGAGGGATTTCTAGGTCCCTAGAGGGATAGATTTCTATGTCCCTAGAGGGATTTCTATGTCACTAGAGAGATTTCTAGGTCCCTAGAGGGATTTCAATGTCCCTAGAGGGATTTCTAGGTCCCTAGAGGGATAGATTTCTAGGTCCCTAGAGGGATTTCTATGTCCCTAAAGGGATTTCAATGTCCCTAGAGGGATTTCTATGTCCCTAGAGGGATTTCTATGTCCCTAGAGGGATAGATTTCTATGTCCCTAGAGGGATTTCTATGTCCCTATAGGGATTTCTATGTCCCTAGAGGGATTTCTATGTCCCTAGAGGGATTTCTAAGTCGCTAGAGGGATTTCTATGTCGCTAGAGGGATTTCTAGGTCCCTAGAGGGATTTCTAGGTCCCTAGAGAGAGAGATTTCTATGTCCCTAGAGGGATTTCTAGGTCCCTAGAGAGAGAGATTTCTATGTCCCTAGAGGGATTTCTAGGTCCCTAGAGGGATTTCTAGGTCCCTAGAGGGATAGATTTCTATGTCCCTAGAGGGATTTCTATGTCCCTAGAGAGATTTCTAGGTCCCTAGAGGGATTTCTATGTCCCTAGAGGGATTTCTAGGTCCCTAGAGGGATTTCTAGGTCCCTAGAGGGATTTCAATGTCCCTAGAGGGATTTCTAGGTCCCTAGAGGGATTTCTATGTCCCTAGAGAGATTTCTATGTCCCTAGAGAGATTTCTAGGTCCCTAGAGGGATTTCAATGTCCCTAGAGGGATTTCTAGGTCCCTAGAGGGATAGATTTCAATGTCCCTAGAGGGATTTCTAGGTCCCTAGAGGGATTTCTATGTCCCTAGAGGGATAGATTTCTATGTCCCTAGAGGGATTTCTATGTCGCTAGAGGGATTTCTATGTCCCTAGAGGGATTTCTAGGTCCCTAGAGGGATTTCTAGGTCCCTAGAGGGATAGATTTCTATGTCCCTAGAGGGATTTCTATGTCACTAGAGAGATTTCTAGGTCCCTAGAGGGATTTCAATGTCCCTAGAGGGATTTCTAGGTCCCTAGAGGGATAGATTTCTAGGTCCCTAGAGGGATTTCTATGTCCCTAGAGGGATAGATTTCTAGGTCCCTAGAGGGATTTCTATGTCCCTAGAGGGATTTCTAGGTCCCTAGAGAGAGAGATTTCTATGTCCGTAAAGGGATTTCTAGGTCCCTAGAGGGATTTCTAGGTCCCTAGAGGGATTTCTAGGTCCCTAGAGGGATAGATTTCTATGTCCCTAGAGGGATTTCTATGTCCCTAGAGAGATTTCTAGGTCCCTAGAGGGATTTCTAGGTCCCTAGATTGATTTCTAGGTCCCTAGAGAGAGAGATTTCTATGTCCCTAGAGGGATTTCTAGGTCCCTAGAGGGATTTCTAGGTTCCTAGAGGGATTTCTAGGTCCCTAGAGGGATTTCTAGGTCCCTAGAGGGATTTCTAGGTCCCTAGAGGGATAGATTTCTATGTCCCTAGAGGGATTTCTATGTCCCTAGAGAGATTTCTATGTCCCTAGAGAGATTTCTAGGTCCCTAGAGGGATTTCAATGTCCCTAGAGGGATTTCTAGGCCCCTAGAGGGATAGATTTCAATGTCCCTAGAGGGATTTCTAGGTCCCTAGAGGGATTTCTATGTCCCTAGAGGGATAGATTTCTATGTCCCTAGAGGGATTTCTATGTCGCTAGAGAGATTTCTAGGTCCCTAGAGGGATTTCAATGTCCCTAGAGGGATTTCTAGGTCCCTAGAGGGATAGATTTCTAGGTCCCTAGAGGGATTTCTATGTCCCTAGAGGGATAGATTTCTAGGTCCCTAGAGGGATTTCTATGTCCCTAGAGGGATTTCTAGGTCCCTAGAGAGAGAGATTTCTATGTCCCTAGAGGGATTTCTAGGTCCCTAGAGGGATTTCTAGGTCCCTAGAGGGATTTCTAGGTCCCTAGAGGGATAGATTTCTATGTCCCTAGAGGGATTTCTATGTCCCTGGAGAGATTTCTAGGTAACCTAGAGGGATTTCTAGGTCCCTAGATTGATTTCTAGGTCCCTAGAGAGAGAGATTTCTATGTCCCTAGAGGGATTTCTAGGTCCTTAGAGGGATTTCTAGGTTCCTAGAGGGATTTCTAGGTCCCTAGAGGGATTTCTAGGTCCCTAGAGGGATTTCTAGGTCCCTAGAGGGATAGATTTCTATGTCCCTAGAGGGATTTCTATGTCCCTAGAGAGATTTCTATGTCCCTAGAGAGATTTCTAGGTCCCTAGAGGGATTTCAATGTCCCTAGAGGGATTTCTAGGTCCCTAGAGGGATAGATTTCAATGTCCCTAGAGGGATTTCTAGGTCCCTAGAGGGATTTCTATGTCCCTAGAGGGATAGATTTCTATGTCCCTAGAGGGATTTCTATGTCCCTAGAGGGATTTCTAGGTCCCTAGAGGGATAGATTTCAATGTCCCTAGAGGGATTTCTAGGTCCCTAGAGGGATTTCTATGTCCCTAGAGGGATAGATTTCTATGTCCCTAGAGGGATTTCTATGTCGCTAGAGGGATTTCTATGTCCCTAGAGGGATTTCTAGGTCCCTAGAGGGATTTCTAGGTCCCTAGAGGGATAGATTTCTATGTCCCTAGAGGGATTTCTATGTCACTAGAGAGATTTCTAGGTCCCTAGAGGGATTTCAATGTCCCTAGAGGGATTTCTAGGTCCCTAGAGGGATAGATTTCTAGGTCCCTAGAGGGATTTCTATGTCCCTAAAGGGATTTCAATGTCCCTAGAGGGATTTCTATGTCCCTAGAGGGATTTCTATGTCCCTAGAGGGATAGATTTCTATGTCCCTAGAGGGATTTCTATGTCCCTATAGGGATTTCTATGTCCCTAGAGGGATTTCTATGTCCCTAGAGGGATTTCTAAGTCGCTAGAGGGATTTCTATGTCGCTAGAGGGATTTCTAGGTCCCTAGAGGGATTTCTAGGTCCCTAGAGAGAGAGATTTCTATGTCCCTAGAGGGATTTCTAGGTCCCTAGAGAGAGAGATTTCTATGTCCCTAGAGGGATTTCTAGGTCCCTAGAGGGATTTCTAGGTCCCTAGAGGGATAGATTTCTATGTCCCTAGAGGGATTTCTATGTCCCTAGAGAGATTTCTAGGTCCCTAGAGGGATTTCTATGTCCCTAGAGGGATTTCTAGGTCCCTAGAGGGATTTCTAGGTCCCTAGAGGGATTTCAATGTCCCTAGAGGGATTTCTAGGTCCCTAGAGGGATTTCTATGTCCCTAGAGAGATTTCTATGTCCCTAGAGAGATTTCTAGGTCCCTAGAGGGATTTCAATGTCCCTAGAGGGATTTCTAGGTCCCTAGAGGGATAGATTTCAATGTCCCTAGAGGGATTTCTAGGTCCCTAGAGGGATTTCTATGTCCCTAGAGGGATAGATTTCTATGTCCCTAGAGGGATTTCTATGTCGCTAGAGGGATTTCTATGTCCCTAGAGGGATTTCTAGGTCCCTAGAGGGATTTCTAGGTCCCTAGAGGGATGGATTTCTATGTCCCTAGAGGGATTTCTATGTCACTAGAGAGATTTCTAGGTCCCTAGAGGGATTTCAATGTCCCTAGAGGGATTTCTAGGTCCCTAGAGGGATAGATTTCTAGGTCCCTAGAGGGATTTCTATGTCCCTAGAGGGATAGATTTCTAGGTCCCTAGAGGGATTTCTATGTCCCTAGAGGGATTTCTAGGTCCCTAGAGAGAGAGATTTCTATGTCCCTAGAGGGATTTCTAGGTCCCTAGAGGGATTTCTAGGTCCCTAGAGGGATTTCTAGGTCCCTAGAGGGATAGATTTCTATGTCCCTAGAGGGATTTCTATGTCCCTAGAGAGATTTCTAGGTCCCTAGAGGGATTTCTAGGTCCCTAGATTGATTTCTAGGTCCCTAGAGAGAGAGATTTCTATGTCCCTAGAGGGATTTCTAGGTCCCTAGAGGGATTTCTAGGTTCCTAGAGGGATTTCTAGGTCCCTAGAGGGATTTCTAGGTCCCTAGAGGGATTTCTAGGTCCCTAGAGGGATAGATTTCTATGTCCCTAGAGGGATTTCTATGTCCCTAGAGAGATTTCTATGTCCCTAGAGAGATTTCTAGGTCCCTAGAGGGATTTCAATGTCCCTAGAGGGATTTCTAGGCCCCTAGAGGGATAGATTTCAATGTCCCTAGAGGGATTTCTAGGTCCCTAGAGGGATTTCTATGTCCCTAGAGGGATAGATTTCTATGTCCCTAGAGGGATTTCTATGTCGCTAGAGGGATTTCTATGTCCCTAGAGGGATTTCTAGGTCCCTAGAGGGATTTCTAGGTCCCTAGAGGGATAGATTTCTATGTCCCTAGAGGGATTTCTATGTCACTAGAGAGATTTCTAGGTCCCTAGAGGGATTTCAATGTCCCTAGAGGGATTTCTAGGTCCCTAGAGGGATAGATTTCTAGGTCCCTAGAGGGATTTCTATGTCCCTAGAGGGATTTCAATGTCCCTAGAGGGATTTCTATGTCCCTAGAGGGATTTCTATGTCCCTAGAGGGATAGATTTCTATGTCCCTAGAGGGATTTCTATGTCCCTATAGGGATTTCTATGTCCCTAGAGGGATTTCTATGTCCCTAGAGGGATTTCTATGTCCCTAGAGGGATTTCTATGTCGCTAGAGGGATTTCTATGTCGCTAGAGGGATTTCTAGGTCCCTAGAGGGATTTCTAGGTCCCTAGAGAGAGAGATTTCTATGTCCCTAGAGGGATTTCTAGGTCCCTAGAGAGAGAGATTTCTATGTCCCTAGAGGGATTTCTAGGTCCCTAGAGGGATTTCTAGGTCCCTAGAGGGATAGATTTCTATGTCCCTAGAGGGATTTCTATGTCCCTAGAGAGATTTCTAGGTCCCTAGAGGGATTTCTATGTCCCTAGAGGGATTTCTAGGTCCCTAGAGGGATTTCTAGGTCCCTAGAGGGATTTCAATGTCCCTAGAGGGATTTCTAGGTCACTAGAGGGATTTCTAGGTCCCTAGAGGGATTTCTATGTCCCTAGAGGGATAGATTTCTATGTCCCTAGAGGGATTTCTATGTCCCTAGAGGGATTTCTATGTCCCTAGAGGGATTTCTAGGTCCCTAGAGGGATTTCTATGTCCCTAGAGGGATAGATTTATATGTCCCTAGAGGGATTTCTATGTCCATAGAGGGATTTCTATGTCCCTAGAGGGATTTCTAGGTCCCTAGAGGGATTTCTAGGTCCCTAGAGGGATAGATTTCTATGTCCCTAGAGGGATTTCTATGTCACTAGAGAGATTTCTAGGTCCCTAGAGGGATTTCAATGTCCCTAGAGGGATTTCTAGGTCCCTAGAGGGATAGATTTCTAGGTCCCTAGAGGGATTTCTATGTCCCTAGAGGGATTTCAATGTCCCTAGAGGGATTTCTATGTCCCTAGAGGGATTTCTATGTCCCTAGAGGGATAGATTTCTATGTCCCTAGAGGGATTTCTATGTCCCTATAGGGATTTCTATGTCCCTAGAGGGATTTCTATGTCCCTAGAGGGATTTCTATGTCCCTAGAGGGATTTCTATGTCCCTAGAGGGATTTCTATGTCGCTAGAGGGATTTCTAGGTCCCTAGAGGGATTTCTAGGTCCCTAGAGAGAGAGATTTCTATGTCCCTAGAGGGATTTCTAGGTCCCTAGAGAGAGAGATTTCTATGTCCCTAGAGGGATTTCTAGGTCCCTAGAGGGATTTCTAGGTCCCTAGAGGGATAGATTTCTATGTCCCTAGAGGGATTTCTATGTCCCTAGAGAGATTTCTAGGTCCCTAGAGGGATTTCTATGTCCCTAGAGGGATTTCTAGGTCCCTAGAGGGATTTCTAGGTCCCTAGAGGGATTTCAATGTCCCTAGAGGGATTTCTAGGTCCCTAGAGGGATTTCTAGGTCCCTAGAGGGATTTCTATGTCCCTAGAGGGATAGATTTCTATGTCCCTAGAGGGATTTCTATGTCCCTAGAGGGATTTCTATGTCCCTAGAGGGATTTCTAGGTCCCTAGAGGGATTTCTATGTCCCTAGAGGGATAGATTTATATGTCCCTAGAGGGATTTCTATGTCCATAGAGGGATTTCTATGTCCCTAGAGGGATTTCTAGGTCCCTAGAGGGATAGATTTCTATGTCCCTAGAGGGATTTCTAGGTCCCTAGAGGGATTTCTATGTCCCTAGAGCGATAGATTTCTATGTCCCTAGAGGGATTTCTATGTCGCTAGAGGGATTTCTATGTCGCTAGAGGGATTTCTAGGTCCCTAGAGGGATTTCTAGGTCCCTAGAGAGAGAGATTTCTATGTCCCTAGAGGGATTTCTAGGTCCCTAGAGAGAGAGATTTCTATGTCCCTAGAGGGATTTCTAGGTCCCTAGAGGGATTTCTAGGTCCCTAGAGGGATAGATTTCTAGGTCCCTAGAGGGATTTCAATGTCCCTAGAGGGATTTCTAGGTCCCTAGAGGGATAGATTTCTAGGTCCCTAGAGGGATTTCAATGTCCCTAGAGGGATTTCTAGGTCCCTAGAGGGATTTCAATGTCCCTAGAGGGATTTCTAGGTCCCTAGAGGGATAGATTTCTAGGTCCCTAGAGGGATTTCTATGTCCCTAGAGGGATTTCTATGTCCCTAGAGGGATTTCTATGTCCCTAGAGGGATTTCTATGTCCCTAGAGGGATAGATTTCTATGTCCCTAGAGGGATTTCTATGTCCCTAGAGGGATTTCTAGGTCCCTAGAGAGAGAGATTTCTATGTCCCTAGAGGGATTTTAGGTCCCTAGAGGGATTTCTAGGTCCCTAGAGGGATTTCTAGGTCCCTAGAGGGATTTCTAGGTCCCTAGAGGGATTTCTAGGTCCCTAGAGGGATAGATTTCTATGTCCCTAGAGGGATTTCTATGTCCCTAGAGGGATTTCTAGGTCCCTAGAGGGATTTCTATGTCCCTAGAGCGATAGATTTCTATGTCCCTAGAGGGATTTCTATGTCGCTAGAGGGATTTCTATGTCGCTAGAGGGATTTCTAGGTCCCTAGAGGGATTTCTAGGTCCCTAGAGAGAGAGATTTCTATGTCCCTAGAGGGATTTCTAGGTCCCTAGAGGGATTTCTAGGTCCCTAGAGGGATAGATTTCTAGGTCCCTAGAGGGATAGATTTCTAGGTCCCTAGAGGGATTTCAATGTCCCTAGAGGGATTTCTAGGTCCCTAGAGGGATAGATTTCTAGGTCCCTAGAGGGATTTCAATGTCCCTAGAGGGATTTCTAGGTCCCTAGAGGGATTTCAATGTCCCTAGAGGGATTTCTAGGTCCCTAGAGGGATAGATTTCTAGGTCCCTAGAGGGATTTCTATGTCCCTAGAGGGATTTCTATGTCCCTAGAGGGATTTCTATGTCCCTAGAGGGATTTCTATGTCCCTAGAGGGATAGATTTCTATGTCCCTAGAGGGATTTCTAGGTCCCTAGAGGGATTTCTAGGTCCCTAGAGGGATTTCTATGTCCCTAGAGGGATAGATTTCTATGTCCCTAGAGGGATTTCTATGTCCCTAGAGGGATTTCTATGTCCCTAGAGGGATTTCTAGGTCCCTAGAGGGATTTCTATGTCCCTAGAGGGATAGATTTATATGTCCCTAGAGGGATTTCTATGTCCATAGAGGGATTTCTATGTCCCTAGAGGGATTTCTAGGTCCCTAGAGGGATAGATTTCTATGTCCCTAGAGGGATTTCTAGGTCCCTAGAGGGATTTCTATGTCCCTAGAGCGATAGATTTCTATGTCCCTAGAGGGATTTCTATGTCGCTAGAGGGATTTCTATGTCGCTAGAGGGATTTCTAGGTCCCTAGAGGGATAGATTTCTAGGTCCCTAGAGGGATTTCAATGTCCCTAGAGGGATTTCTAGGTCCCTAGAGGGATAGATTTCTAGGTCCCTATAGGGATTTCAATGTCCCTAGAGGGATTTCTAGGTCCCTAGAGGGATTTCAATGTCCCTAGAGGGATTTCTAGGTTCCTAGAGAGATAGATTTCTAGGTCCCTAGAGGGATTTCTATGTCCCTAGAGGGATTTCTATGTCCCTAGAGGGATTTCTATGTCCCTAGAGGGATTTCTATGTCCATAGAGGGATAGATTTCTATGTCCCTAGAGGGATTTCTATGTCCCTAGAGGGATTTCTAGGTCCCTAGAGAGAGAGATTTCTATGTCCCTAGAGGGATTTCTAGGTCCCTAGAGGGATTTCTAGGTCCCTAGAGGGATTTCTAGGTCCCTAGAGGGATTTCTAGGTCCCTAGAGGGATAGATTTCTATGTCCCTAGAGGGATTTCTATGTCCCTAGAGAGATTTCTATGTCCCTAGAGAGATTTCTAGGTCCCTAGAGGGATTTCAATGTCCCTAGAGGGATTTCTAGGTCCCTAGAGGGATAGATTTCAATGTCCCTAGAGGGATTTCTAGGTCCCTAGAGGGATAGATTTCTAGGTCCCTAGAGGGATTTCTATGTCCCTAGAGGGATTTCTATGTCCCTAGAGGGATTTCTATGTCCCTAGAGGGATAGATTTCTATGTCCCTAGAGGGATTTCTAGGTCCCTAGAGGGATTTCTAGGTCCCTAGAGGGATTTCTATGTCCCTAGAGGGATAGATTTCTATGTCCCTAGAGGGATTTCTATGTCCCTAGAGGGATTTCTATGTCCCTAGAGGGATTTCTAGGTCCCTAGAGGGATTTCTATGTCCCTAGAGGGATAGATTTATATGTCCCTAGAGGGATTTCTATGTCCATAGAGGGATTTCTATGTCCCTAGAGGGATTTCTAGGTCCCTAGAGGGATAGATTTCTATGTCCCTAGAGGGATTTCTAGGTCCCTAGAGGGATTTCTATGTCCCTAGAGCGATAGATTTCTATGTCCCTAGAGGGATTTCTATGTCGCTAGAGGGATTTCTATGTCGCTAGAGGGATTTCTAGGTCCCTAGAGGGATAGATTTCTAGGTCCCTAGAGGGATTTCAATGTCCCTAGAGGGATTTCTAGGTCCCTAGAGGGATAGATTTCTAGGTCCCTAGAGGGATTTCAATGTCCCTAGAGGGATTTCTAGGTCCCTAGAGGGATTTCAATGTCCCTAGAGGGATTTCTAGGTCCCTAGAGAGATAGATTTCTAGGTCCCTAGAGGGATTTCTATGTCCCTAGAGGGATTTCTATGTCCCTAGAGGGATTTCTATGTCCCTAGAGGGATTTCTATGTCCCTAGAGGGATAGATTTCTATGTCCCTAGAGGGATTTCTATGTCCCTAGAGGGATTTCTAGGTCCCTAGAGAGAGAGATTTCTATGTCCCTAGAGGGATTTCTAGGTCCCTAGAGGGATTTCTAGGTCCCTAGAGGGATTTCTAGGTCCCTAGAGGGATTTCTAGGTCCCTAGAGGGATTTCTAGGTCCCTAGAGGGATAGATTTCTATGTCCCTAGAGGGATTTCTATGTCCCTAGAGAGATTTCTATGTCCCTAGAGAGATTTCTAGGTCCCTAGAGGGATTTCAATGTCCCTAGAGGGATTTCTAGGTCCCTAGAGAGATAGATTTCTATGTCCCTAGAGGGATAGATTTCTATGTCCCTAGAGGGATTTCTATGTCGCTAGAGGGATTTCTATGTCCCTAGAGGGATTTCTAGGTCCCTAGAGGGATTTCTAGGTCCCTAGAGGGATAGATTTCTATGTCCCTAGAGGGATTTCTATGTCACTAGAGAGATTTCTAGGTCCCTAGAGGGATTTCAATGTCCCTAGAGGGATTTCTAGGTCCCTAGAGGGATAGATTTCTAGGTCCCTAGAGGGATTTCTATGTCCCTAGAGGGATTTCAATGTCCCTAGAGGGATTTCTATGTCCCTAGAGGGATTTCTATGTCCCTAGAGGGATAGATTTCTATGTCCCTAGAGGGATTTCTATGTCCCTATAGGGATTTCTATGACCCTAGAGGGATTTCTATGTCCCTAGAGGGATTTCTATGTCGCTAGAGGGATTTCTATGTCGCTAGAGGGATTTCTAGGTCCCTAGAGGGATTTCTAGGTCCCTAGAGAGAGAGATTTCTATGTCCCTAGAGGGATTTCTAGGTCCCTAGAGAGAGAGATTTCTATGTCCCTAGAGGGATTTCTAGGTCCCTAGAGGGATTTCTAGGTCCCTAGAGGGATAGATTTCTATGTCCCTAGAGGGATTTCTATGTCCCTAGAGAGATTTCTAGGTCCCTAGAGGGATTTCTATGTCCCTAGAGGGATTTCTAGGTCCCTAGAGAGATTTCTAGGTCCCTAGAGCGATTTCAATGTCCCTAGAGGGATTTCTAGGTCCCTAGAGGGATTTCTAGGTCCCTAGAGGGATTTCTATGTCCCTAGAGGGATAGATTTCTATGTCCCTAGAGGGATTTCTATGTCCCTAGAGGGATTTCTATGTCCCTAGAGGGATTTCTAGGTCCCTAGAGGGATTTCTATGTCCCTAGAGGGATAGATTTATATGTCCCTAGAGGGATTTCTATGTCCATAGAGGGATTTCTATGTCCCTAGAGGGATTTCTAGGTCCCTAGAGGGATAGATTTCTATGTCCCTAGAGGGATTTCTAGGTCCCTAGAGGGATTTCTATGTCCCTAGAGCGATAGATTTCTATGTCCCTAGAGGGATTTCTATGTCGCTAGAGGGATTTCTATGTCGCTAGAGGGATTTCTAGGTCCCTAGAGGGATAGATTTCTAGGTCCCTAGAGGGATTTCAATGTCCCTAGAGGGATTTCTAGGTCCCTAGAGGGATAGATTTCTAGGTCCCTAGAGGGATTTCAATGTCCCTAGAGGGATTTCTAGGTCCCTAGAGGGATTTCAATGTCCCTAGAGGGATTTCTAGGTCCCTAGAGGGATAGATTTCTAGGTCCCTAGAGGGATTTCTATGTCCCTAGAGGGATTTCTAGGTCCCTAGAGGGATAGATTTCTAGGTCCCTAGAGGGATTTCTATGTCCCTAGAGGGATTTCTATGTCCCTAGAGGGATTTCTATGTCCCTAGAGGGATTTCTATGTCCCTAGAGGGATTTCTATGTCCCTAGAGGGATAGATTTCTATGTCCCTAGAGAGATTTCTATGTCCCTAGAGGGATTTCTAGGTCCCTAGAGGGAGAGATTTCTATGTCCCTAGAGGGATTTCTAGGTCCCTAGAGGGATTTCTAGGTCCCTAGAGGGATTTCTAGGTCCCTAGAGGGATTTCTAGGTCCCTAGAGGGATTTCTAGGTCCCTAGAGGGATTTCTAGGTCCCTAGAGGGATAGATTTCTATGTCCCTAGAGGGATTTCTATGTCCCTAGAGAGATTTCTATGTCCCTAGAGAGATTTCTAGGTCCCTAGAGGGATTTCAATGTCCCTAGAGGGATTTCTAGGTCCCTAGAGGGATAGATTTCAATGTCCCTAGAGGGATTTCTAGGTCCCTAGAGGGATTTCTATGTCCCTAGAGGGATAGATTTCTATGTCCCTAGAGGGATTTCTATGTCGCTAGAGGGATTTCTATGTCCCTAGAGGGATTTCTAGGTCCCTAGAGGGATTTCTAGGTCCCTAGAGGGATAGATTTCTATGTCCCTAGAGGGATTTCTATGTCACTAGAGAGATTTCTAGGTCCCTAGAGGGATTTCAATGTCCCTAGAGGGATTTCTAGGTCCCTAGAGGGATAGATTTCTAGGTCCCTAGAGGGATTTCTATGTCCCTAAAGGGATTTCAATGTCCCTAGAGTTATTTCTATGTCCCTAGAGGGATTTCTATGTCCCTAGAGGGATAGATTTCTATGTCCCTAGAGGGATTTCTATGTCCCTATAGGGATTTCTATGTCCCTAGAGGGATTTCTATGTCCCTAGAGGGATTTCTATGTCGCTAGAGGGATTTCTATGTCGCTAGAGGGATTTCTAGGTCCCTAGAGGGATTTCTAGGTCACTAGAGAGAGAGATTTCTATGTCCCTAGAGGGATTTCTAGGTCCCTAGAGAGAGAGATTTCTATGTCCCTAGAGGGATTTCTAGGTCCCTAGAGGGATTTCTAGGTCCCTAGAGGGATAGATTTCTATGTCCCTAGAGGGATTTCTATGTCCCTAGAGAGATTTCTAGGTCCCTAGAGGGATTTCTATGTCCCTAGAGGGATTTCTAGGTCCCTAGAGGGATTTCTAGGTCCCTAGAGGGATTTCAATGTCCCTAGAGGGATTTCTAGGTCCCTAGAGGGATTTCTATGTCCCTAGAGAGATTTCTATGTCCCTAGAGAGATTTCTAGGTCCCTAGAGGGATTTCAATGTCCCTAGAAGGATTTCTAGGTCACTAGAGGGATAGATTTCAATGTCCCTAGAGGGATTTCTAGGTCCCTAGAGGGATTTCTATGTCCCTAGAGGGATAGATTTCTATGTCCCTAGAGGGATTTCTATGTCGCTAGAGGGATTTCTATGTCCCTAGAGGGATTTCTAGGTCCCTAGAGGGATTTCTAGGTCCCTAGAGGGATTTCTAGGTCCCTAGAGGAATAGATTTCTATGTCCCTAGAGGGATTTCTATGTCACTAGAGAGATTTCTAGGTCCCTAGAGGGATTTCAATGTCCCTAGAGGGATTTCTAGGTCCCTAGAGGGATAGATTTCTAGGTCCCTAGAGGGATTTCTATGTCCCTAGAGGGATTTCTAGGTCCCTAGAGAGAGAGATTTCTATGTCCCTAGAGGGATTTCTAGGTCCCTAGAGGGATTTCTAGGTCCCTAGAGGGATTTCTAGGTCCCTAGAGGGATAGATTTCTATGTCCCTAGAGGGATTTCTATGTCCCTAGAGAGATTTCTAGGTCCCTAGAGGGATTTCTAGGTCCCTAGATTGATTTCTAGGTCCCTAGAGAGAGAGATTTCTATGTCCCTAGAGGGATTTCTAGGTCCCTAGAGGGATTTCTAGGTTCCTAGAGGGATTTCTAGGTCCCTAGAGGGATTTCTAGGTCCCTAGAGGGATTTCTAGGTCCCTAGAGGGATAGATTTCTATGTCCCTAGAGGGATTTCTATGTCCCTAGAGAGATTTCTATGTCCCTAGAGAGCTTTCTAGGTCCCTAGAGGGATTTCAATGTCCCTAGAGGGATTTCTAGGTCCCTAGAGGGATAGATTTCAATGTCCCTAGAGGGATTTCTAGGTCCCTAGAGGGATTTCTATGTCCCTAGAGGGATAGATTTCTATGTCCCTAGAGGGATTTCTATGTCGCTAGAGGGATTTCTATGTCCCTAGAGGGATTTCTAGGTCCCTAGAGGGATTTCTAGGTCCCTAGAGGGATTTCTAGGTCCCTAGAGGGATTTCTAGGTCCCTAGAGGGATAGATTTCTAGGTCCCTAGAGGGATTTCAATGTCCCTAGAGGGATTTCTAGGTCCCTAGAGGGATAGATTTCTAGGTCCCTAGAGGGATTTCAATGTCCCTAGAGGGATTTCTAGGTCCCTAGAGGGATTTCAATGTCCCTAGAGGGATTTCTAGGTCCCTAGAGGGATAGATTTCTAGGTCCCTAGAGGGATTTCTATGTCCCTAGAGGGATTTCTATGTCCCTAGAGGGATTTCTATGTCCCTAGAGGGATTTCTATGTCCCTAGAGGGATAGATTTCTATGTCCCTAGAGGGATTTCTATGTCCCTAGAGGGATTTCTAGGTCCCTAGAGAGAGAGATTTCTATGTCCCTAGAGGGATTTCTAGGTCCCTAGAGGGATTTCTATGTCCCTAGAGGGATTTCTAGGTCCCTAGAGGGATTTCTAGGTCCCTAGAGCGATAGATTTCTATGTCCCTAGAGGGATTTCTATTTCGCTAGAGGGATTTCTATGTCGCTAGAGGGATTTCTAGGTCCCTAGAGGGATTTCTAGGTCCCTAGAGAGAGAGATTTCTATGTCCCTAGAGGGATTTCTAGGTCCCTAGAGGGATTTCTAGGTCCCTAGAGGGATAGATTTCTAGGTCCCTAGAGGGATAGATTTCTAGGTCCCTAGAGGGATTTCAATGTCCCTAGAGGGATTTCTAGGTCCCTAGAGGGATAGATTTCTAGGTCCCTAGAGGGATTTCAATGTCCCTAGAGGAATTTCTAGGTCCCTAGAGGGATTTCAATGTCCCTAGAGGGATTTCTAGGTCCCTAGAGGGATAGATTTCTAGGTCCCTAGAGGGATTTCTATGTCCCTAGAGGGATTTCTATGTCCCTAGAGGGATTTCTATGTCCCTAGAGGGATTTCTATGTCCCTAGAGGGATAGATTTCTATGTCCCTAGAGGGATTTCTAGGTCCCTAGAGGGATTTCTAGGTCCCTAGAGGGACTTCTATGTCCCTAGAGGGATAGATTTATATGTCCCTAGAGGGATTTCTATGTCCATAGAGGGATTTCTATGTCCCTAGAGGGATTTCTAGGTCCCTAGAGGGATAGATTTCTATGTCCCTAGAGGGATTTCTAGGTCCCTAGAGGGATTTCTATGTCCCTAGAGCGATAGATTTCTATGTCCCTAGAGGGATTTCTATGTCGCTAGAGGGATTTCTATGTCGCTAGAGGGATTTCTAGGTCCCTAGAGGGATAGATTTCTAGGTCCCTAGAGGGATTTCAATGTCCCTAGAGGGATTTCTAGGTCCCTAGAGGGATAGATTTCTAGGTCCCTAGAGGGATTTCAATGTCCCTAGAGGGATTTCTAGGTCCCTAGAGGGATTTCAATGTCCCTAGAGGGATTTCTAGGTTCCTAGAGAGATAGATTTCTAGGTCCCTAGAGGGATTTCTATGTCCCTAGAGGGATTTCTATGTCCCTAGAGGGATTTCTATGTCCCTAGAGGGATTTCTATGTCCCTAGAGGGATAGATTTCTATGTCCCTAGAGGGATTTCTATGTCCCTAGAGGGATTTCTAGGTCCCTAGAGAGAGAGATTTCTATGTCCCTAGAGGGATTTCTAGGTCCCTAGAGGGATTTCTAGGTCCCTAGAGGGATTTCTAGGTCCCTAGAGGGATTTCTAGGTCCCTAGAGGGATTTCTAGGTCCCTAGAGGGATAGATTTCTATGTCCCTAGAGGGATTTCTATGTCCCTAGAGAGATTTCTATGTCCCTAGAGAGATTTCTAGGTCCCTAGAGGGATTTCAATGTCCCTAGAGGGATTTCTAGGTCCCTAGAGGGATAGATTTCAATGTCCCTAGAGGGATTTCTAGGTCCCTAGAGGGATAGATTTCTAGGTCCCTAGAGGGATTTCTATGTCCCTAGAGGGATTTCTATGTCCCTAGAGGGATTTCTATGTCCCTAGAGGGATAGATTTCTATGTCCCTAGAGGGATTTCTAGGTCCCTAGAGGGATTTCTAGGTCCCTAGAGGGATTTCTATGTCCCTAGAGGGATAGATTTCTATGTCCCTAGAGGGATTTCTATGTCCCTAGAGGGATTTCTATGTCCCTAGAGGGATTTCTAGGTCCCTAGAGGGATTTCTATGTCCCTAGAGTGATAGATTTATATGTCCCTAGAGGGATTTCTATGTCCATAGAGGGATTTCTATGTCCCTAGAGGGATTTCTAGGTCCCTAGAGGGATAGATTTCTATGTCCCTAGAGGGATTTCTAGGTCCCTAGAGGGATTTCTATGTCCCTAGAGCGATAGATTTCTATGTCCCTAGAGGGATTTCTATGTCGCTAGAGGGATTTCTATGTCGCTAGAGGGATTTCTAGGTCCCTAGAGGGATAGATTTCTAGGTCCCTAGAGGGATTTCAATGTCCCTAGAGGGATTTCTAGGTCCCTAGAGGGATTTCTAGGTCCCTAGAGGGATAGATTTCTAGGTCCCTAGAGGGATTTCAATGTCCCTAGAGGGATTTCTAGGTCCCTAGAGGGATTTCAATGTCCCTAGAGGGATTTCTAGGTCCCTAGAGAGATAGATTTCTAGGTCCCTAGAGGGATTTCTATGTCCCTAGAGGGATTTCTATGTCCCTAGAGGGATTTCTATGTCCCTAGAGGGATTTCTATGTCCCTAGAGGGATAGATTTCTATGTCCCTAGAGGGATTTCTATGTCCCTAGAGGGATTTCTAGGTCCCTAGAGAGAGAGATTTCTATGTCCCTAGAGGGATTTCTAGGTCCCTAGAGGGATTTCTAGGTCCCTAGAGGGATTTCTAGGTCCCTAGAGGGATTTCTAGGTCCCTAGAGGGATTTCTAGGTCCCTAGAGGGATAGATTTCTATGTCCCTAGAGGGATTTCTATGTCCCTAGAGAGATTTCTATGTCCCTAGAGAGATTTCTAGGTCCCTAGAGGGATTTCAATGTCCCTAGAGGGATTTCTAGGTCCCTAGAGAGATAGATTTCTATGTCCCTAGAGGGATAGATTTCTATGTCCCTAGAGGGATTTCTATGTCGCTAGAGGGATTTCTATGTCCCTAGAGGGATTTCTAGGTCCCTAGAGGGATTTCTAGGTCCCTAGAGGGATAGATTTCTATGTCCCTAGAGGGATTTCTATGTCACTAGAGAGATTTCTAGGTCCCTAGAGGGATTTCAATGTCCCTAGAGGGATTTCTAGGTCCCTAGAGGGATAGATTTCTAGGTCCCTAGAGGGATTTCTATGTCCCTAGAGGGATTTCAATGTCCCTAGAGGGATTTCTATGTCCCTAGAGGGATTTCTATGTCCCTAGAGGGATAGATTTCTATGTCCCTAGAGGGATTTCTATGTCCCTATAGGGATTTCTATGACCCTAGAGGGATTTCTATGTCCCTAGAGGGATTTCTATGTCGCTAGAGGGATTTCTATGTCGCTAGAGGGATTTCTAGGTCCCTAGAGGGATTTCTAGGTCCCTAGAGAGAGAGATTTCTATGTCCCTAGAGGGATTTCTAGGTCCCTAGAGAGAGAGATTTCTATGTCCCTAGAGGGATTTCTAGGTCCCTAGAGGGATTTCTAGGTCCCTAGAGGGATAGATTTCTATGTCCCTAGAGGGATTTCTATGTCCCTAGAGAGATTTCTAGGTCCCTAGAGGGATTTCTATGTCCCTAGAGGGATTTCTAGGTCCCTAGAGAGATTTCTAGGTCCCTAGAGCGATTTCAATGTCCCTAGAGGGATTTCTAGGTCCCTAGAGGGATTTCTAGGTCCCTAGAGGGATTTCTATGTCCCTAGAGGGATAGATTTCTATGTCCCTAGAGGGATTTCTATGTCCCTAGAGGGATTTCTATGTCCCTAGAGGGATTTCTAGGTCCCTAGAGGGATTTCTATGTCCCTAGAGGGATAGATTTATATGTCCCTAGAGGGATTTCTATGTCCATAGAGGGATTTCTATGTCCCTAGAGGGATTTCTAGGTCCCTAGAGGGATAGATTTCTATGTCCCTAGAGGGATTTCTAGGTCCCTAGAGGGATTTCTATGTCCCTAGAGCGATAGATTTCTATGTCCCTAGAGGGATTTCTATGTCGCTAGAGGGATTTCTATGTCGCTAGAGGGATTTCTAGGTCCCTAGAGGGATAGATTTCTAGGTCCCTAGAGGGATTTCAATGTCCCTAGAGGGATTTCTAGGTCCCTAGAGGGATAGATTTCTAGGTCCCTAGAGGGATTTCAATGTCCCTAGAGGGATTTCTAGGTCCCTAGAGGGATTTCAATGTCCCTAGAGGGATTTCTAGGTCCCTAGAGGGATAGATTTCTAGGTCCCTAGAGGGATTTCTATGTCCCTAGAGGGATTTCTAGGTCCCTAGAGGGATAGATTTCTAGGTCCCTAGAGGGATTTCTATGTCCCTAGAGGGATTTCTATGTCCCTAGAGGGATTTCTATGTCCCTAGAGGGATTTCTATGTCCCTAGAGGGATAGATTTCTATGTCCCTAGAGAGATTTCTATGTCCCTAGAGGGATTTCTAGGTCCCTAGAGGGAGAGATTTCTATGTCCCTAGAGGGATTTCTAGGTCCCTAGAGGGATTTCTAGGTCCCTAGAGGGATTTCTAGGTCCCTAGAGGGATTTCTAGGTCCCTAGAGGGATTTCTAGGTCCCTAGAGGGATTTCTAGGTCCCTAGAGGGATTTCTAGGTCCCTAGAGGGATTTCTAGGTCCCTAGAGTGATAGATTTCTATGTCCCTAGAGGGATTTCTATGTCCCTAGAGAGATTTCTATGTCCCTAGAGAGATTTCTAGGTCCCTAGAGGGATTTCAATGTCCCTAGAGGGATTTCTAGGTCCCTAGAGGGATAGATTTCAATGTCCCTAGAGGGATTTCTAGGTCCCTAGAGGGATTTCTATGTCCCTAGAGGGATAGATTTCTATGTCCCTAGAGGGATTTCTATGTCGCTAGAGGGATTTCTATGTCCCTAGAGGGATTTCTAGGTCCCTAGAGGGATTTCTAGGTCCCTAGAGGGATAGATTTCTATGTCCCTAGAGGGATTTCTATGTCACTAGAGAGATTTCTAGGTCCCTAGAGGGATTTCAATGTCCCTAGAGGGATTTCTAGGTCCCTAGAGGGATAGATTTCTAGGTCCCTAGAGGGATTTCTATGTCCCTAAAGGGATTTCAATGTCCCTAGAGTTATTTCTATGTCCCTAGAGGGATTTCTATGTCCCTAGAGGGATAGATTTCTATGTCCCTAGAGGTATTTCTATGTCCCTATAGGGATTTCTATGTCCCTAGAGGGATTTCTATGTCCCTAGAGGGATTTCTATGTCGCTAGAGGGATTTCTATGTCGCTAGAGGGATTTCTAGGTCCCTAGAGGGATTTCTAGGTCCCTAGAGAGAGATATTTCTATGTCCCTAGAGGGATTTCTAGGTCCCTAGAGAGAGAGATTTCTATGTCCCTAGAGGGATTTCTAGGTCCCTAGAGGGATTTCTAGGTCCCTAGAGGGATAGATTTCTATGTCCCTAGAGGGATTTCTATGTCCCTAGAGAGATTTCTAGGTCCCTAGAGGGATTTCTATGTCCCTAGAGGGATTTCTAGGTCCCTAGAGGGATTTCTAGGTCCCTAGAGGGATTTCAATGTCCCTAGAGGGATTTCTTGGTCCCTAGAGGGATTTCTATGTCCCTAGAGAGATTTCTATGTCCCTAGAGAGATTTCTAGGTCCCTAGAGGGATTTCAATGTCCCTAGAAGGATTTCTAGGTCCCTAGAGGGATAGATTTCAATGTCCCTAGAGGGATTTCTAGGTCCCTAGAGGGATTTCTATGTCCCTAGAGGGATAGATTTCTATGTCCCTAGAGGGATTTCTATGTCGCTAGAGGGATTTCTATGTCCCTAGAGGGATTTCTAGGTCCCTAGAGGGATTTCTAGGTCCCTAGAGGGATTTCTAGGTCCCTAGAGGAATAGATTTCTATGTCCCTAGAGGGATTTCTATGTCACTAGAGAGATTTCTAGGTCCCTAGAGGGATTTCAATGTCCCTAGAGGGATTTCTAGGTCCCTAGAGGGATAGATTTCTAGGTCCCTAGAGGGATTTCTATGTCCCTAGAGGGATAGATTTCTAGGTCCCTAGAGGGATTTCTATGTCCCTAGAGGGATTTCTAGGTCCCTAGAGAGAGAGATTTCTATGTCCCTAGAGGGATTTCTAGGTCCCTAGAGGGATTTCTAGGTCCCTAGAGGGATTTCTAGGTCCCTAGAGGGATAGATTTCTATGTCCCTAGAGGGATTTCTATGTCCCTAGAGAGATTTCTAGGTCCCTAGAGGGATTTCTAGGTCCCTAGATTGATTTCTAGGTCCCTAGAGAGAGAGATTTCTATGTCCCTAGAGGGATTTCTAGGTCCCTAGAGGGATTTCTAGGTTCCTAGAGGGATTTCTAGGTCCCTAGAGGGATAGATTTCTATGTCCCTAGAGGGATTTCTATGTCCCTAGAGAGATTTCTATGTCCCTAGAGAGCTTTCTAGGTCCCTAGAGGGATTTCAATGTCCCTAGAGGGATTTCTAGGTCCCTAGAGGGATAGATTTCAATGTCCCTAGAGGGATTTCTAGGTCCCTAGAGGGATTTCTATGTCCCTAGAGGGATAGATTTCTATGTCCCTAGAGGGATTTCTATGTCGCTAGAGGGATTTCTATGTCCCTAGAGGGATTTCTAGGTCCCTAGAGGGATTTCTAGGTCCCTAGAGGGATTTCTAGGTCCCTAGAGGGATTTCTAGGTCCCTAGAGGGATTTCTAGGTCCCTAGAGGGATTTCTAGGTCCCTAGAGGGATTTCTAGGTCCCTAGAGGGATAGATTTCTATGTCCCTAGAGGGATTTCTATGTCCCTAGAGAGATTTCTATGTCCCTAGAGAGATTTCTAGGTCCCTAGAGGGATTTCAATGTCCCTAGAGGGATTTCTAGGTCCCTAGAGGGATAGATTTCAATGTCCCTAGAGGGATTTCTAGGTCCCTAGAGGGATTTCTATGTCCCTAGAGGGATAGATTTCTATGTCCCTAGAGGGATTTCTATGTCGCTAGAGGGATTTCTATGTCCCTAGAGGGATTTCTAGGTCCCTAGAGGGATTTCTAGGTCCCTAGAGGGATAGATTTCTATGTCCCTAGAGGGATTTCTATGTCACTAGAGAGATTTCTAGGTCCCTAGAGGGATTTCAATGTCCCTAGAGGGATTTCTAGGTCCCTAGAGGGATAGATTTCTAGGTCCCTAGAGGGATTTCTATGTCCCTAGAGGGATTTCAATGTCCCTAGAGGGATTTCTATGTCCCTAGAGGGATTTCTATGTCCCTAGAGGGATAGATTTCTATGTCCCTAGAGGGATTTCTATGTCCCTATAGGGATTTCTATGACCCTAGAGGGATTTCTATGTCCCTAGAGGGATTTCTATGTCGCTAGAGGGATTTCTATGTCGCTAGAGGGATTTCTAGGTCCCTAGAGGGATTTCTAGGTCCCTAGAGAGAGAGATTTCTATGTCCCTAGAGGGATTTCTAGGTCCCTAGAGAGAGAGATTTCTATGTCCCTAGAGGGATTTCTAGGTCCCTAGAGGGATTTCTAGGTCCCTAGAGGGATAGATTTCTATGTCCCTAGAGGGATTTCTATGTCCCTAGAGGGATTTCTAGGTCCCTAGAGAGAGAGATTTCTATGTCCCTAGAGGGATTTCTAGGTCCCTAGAGGGATTTCTAGGTCCCTAGAGGGATTTCTAGGTCCCTAGAGGGATTTCTAGGTCCCTAGAGGGATTTCTAGGTCCCTAGAGGGATAGATTTCTATGTCCCTAGAGGGATTTCTATGTCCCTAGAGAGATTTCTATGTCCCTAGAGAGATTTCTAGGTCCCTAGAGGGATTTCAATGTCCCTAGAGGGATTTCTAGGTCCCTAGAGGGATAGATTTCAATGTCCCTAGAGGGATTTCTAGGTCCCTAGAGGGATAGATTTCTAGGTCCCTAGAGGGATTTCTATGTCCCTAGAGGGATTTCTATGTCCCTAGAGGGATTTCTATGTCCCTAGAGGGATAGATTTCTATGTCCCTAGAGGGATTTCTAGGTCCCTAGAGGGATTTCTAGGTCCCTAGAGGGATTTCTATGTCCCTAGAGGGATAGATTTCTATGTCCCTAGAGGGATTTCTATGTCCCTAGAGGGATTTCTATGTCCCTAGAGGGATTTCTAGGTCCCTAGAGGGATTTCTATGTCCCTAGAGTGATAGATTTATATGTCCCTAGAGGGATTTCTATGTCCATAGAGGGATTTCTATGTCCCTAGAGGGATTTCTAGGTCCCTAGAGGGATAGATTTCTATGTCCCTAGAGGGATTTCTATGTCCCTAGAGGGATTTCTATGTCCCTAGAGGGATAGATTTCTATGTCCCTAGAGGGATTTCTATGTCCCTAGAGGGATTTCTAGGTCCCTAGAGAGAGAGATTTCTATGTCCCTAGAGGGATTTCTAGGTCCCTAGAGGGATTTCTAGGTCCCTAGAGGGATTTCTAGGTCCCTAGAGGGATTTCTAGGTCCCTAGAGGGATTTCTAGGTCCCTAGAGGGATAGATTTCTATGTCCCTAGAGGGATTTCTATGTCCCTAGAGAGATTTCTATGTCCCTAGAGAGATTTCTAGGTCCCTAGAGGGATTTCAATGTCCCTAGAGGGATTTCTAGGTCCCTAGAGAGATAGATTTCTATGTCCCTAGAGGGATAGATTTCTATGTCCCTAGAGGGATTTCTATGTCGCTAGAGGGATTTCTATGTCCCTAGAGGGATTTCTAGGTCCCTAGAGGGATTTCTAGGTCCCTAGAGGGATAGATTTCTATGTCCCTAGAGGGATTTCTATGTCACTAGAGAGATTTCTAGGTCCCTAGAGGGATTTCAATGTCCCTAGAGGGATTTCTAGGTCCCTAGAGGGATAGATTTCTAGGTCCCTAGAGGGATTTCTATGTCCCTAGAGGGATTTCAATGTCCCTAGAGGGATTTCTATGTCCCTAGAGGGATTTCTATGTCCCTAGAGGGATAGATTTCTATGTCCCTAGAGGGATTTCTATGTCCCTATAGGGATTTCTATGACCCTAGAGGGATTTCTATGTCCCTAGAGGGATTTCTATGTCGCTAGAGGGATTTCTATGTCGCTAGAGGGATTTCTAGGTCCCTAGAGGGATTTCTAGGTCCCTAGAGAGAGAGATTTCTATGTCCCTAGAGGGATTTCTAGGTCCCTAGAGAGAGAGATTTCTATGTCCCTAGAGGGATTTCTAGGTCCCTAGAGGGATTTCTAGGTCCCTAGAGGGATAGATTTCTATGTCCCTAGAGGGATTTCTATGTCCCTAGAGAGATTTCTAGGTCCCTAGAGGGATTTCTATGTCCCTAGAGGGATTTCTAGGTCCCTAGAGAGATTTCTAGGTCCCTAGAGCGATTTCAATGTCCCTAGAGGGATTTCTAGGTCCCTAGAGGGATTTCTAGGTCCCTAGAGGGATTTCTATGTCCCTAGAGGGATAGATTTCTATGTCCCTAGAGGGATTTCTATGTCCCTAGAGGGATTTCTATGTCCCTAGAGGGATTTCTAGGTCCCTAGAGGGATTTCTATGTCCCTAGAGGGATAGATTTATATGTCCCTAGAGGGATTTCTATGTCCATAGAGGGATTTCTATGTCCCTAGAGGGATTTCTAGGTCCCTAGAGGGATAGATTTCTATGTCCCTAGAGGGATTTCTAGGTCCCTAGAGGGATTTCTATGTCCCTAGAGCGATAGATTTCTATGTCCCTAGAGGGATTTCTATGTCGCTAGAGGGATTTCTATGTCGCTAGAGGGATTTCTAGGTCCCTAGAGGGATAGATTTCTAGGTCCCTAGAGGGATTTCAATGTCCCTAGAGGGATTTCTAGGTCCCTAGAGGGATAGATTTCTAGGTCCCTAGAGGGATTTCAATGTCCCTAGAGGGATTTCTAGGTCCCTAGAGGGATTTCAATGTCCCTAGAGGGATTTCTAGGTCCCTAGAGGGATAGATTTCTAGGTCCCTAGAGGGATTTCTATGTCCCTAGAGGGATTTCTAGGTCCCTAGAGGGATAGATTTCTAGGTCCCTAGAGGGATTTCTATGTCCCTAGAGGGATTTCTATGTCCCTAGAGGGATTTCTATGTCCCTAGAGGGATTTCTATGTCCCTAGAGGGATAGATTTCTATGTCCCTAGAGAGATTTCTATGTCCCTAGAGGGATTTCTAGGTCCCTAGAGGGAGAGATTTCTATGTCCCTAGAGGGATTTCTAGGTCCCTAGAGGGATTTCTAGGTCCCTAGAGGGATTTCTAGGTCCCTAGAGGGATTTCTAGGTCCCTAGAGGGATTTCTAGGTCCCTAGAGGGATTTCTAGGTCCCTAGAGGGATTTCTAGGTCCCTAGAGGGATTTCTAGGTCCCTAGAGTGATAGATTTCTATGTCCCTAGAGGGATTTCTATGTCCCTAGAGAGATTTCTATGTCCCTAGAGAGATTTCTAGGTCCCTAGAGGGATTTCAATGTCCCTAGAGGGATTTCTAGGTCCCTAGAGGGATAGATTTCAATGTCCCTAGAGGGATTTCTAGGTCCCTAGAGGGATTTCTATGTCCCTAGAGGGATAGATTTCTATGTCCCTAGAGGGATTTCTATGTCGCTAGAGGGATTTCTATGTCCCTAGAGGGATTTCTAGGTCCCTAGAGGGATTTCTAGGTCCCTAGAGGGATAGATTTCTATGTCCCTAGAGGGATTTCTATGTCACTAGAGAGATTTCTAGGTCCCTAGAGGGATTTCAATGTCCCTAGAGGGATTTCTAGGTCCCTAGAGGGATAGATTTCTAGGTCCCTAGAGGGATTTCTATGTCCCTAAAGGGATTTCAATGTCCCTAGAGTTATTTCTATGTCCCTAGAGGGATTTCTATGTCCCTAGAGGGATAGATTTCTATGTCCCTAGAGGTATTTCTATGTCCCTATAGGGATTTCTATGTCCCTAGAGGGATTTCTATGTCCCTAGAGGGATTTCTATGTCGCTAGAGGGATTTCTATGTCGCTAGAGGGATTTCTAGGTCCCTAGAGGGATTTCTAGGTCCCTAGAGAGAGAGATTTCTATGTCCCTAGAGGGATTTCTAGGTCCCTAGAGAGAGAGATTTCTATGTCCCTAGAGGGATTTCTAGGTCCCTAGAGGGATTTCTAGGTCCCTAGAGGGATAGATTTCTATGTCCCTAGAGGGATTTCTATGTCCCTAGAGAGATTTCTAGGTCCCTAGAGGGATTTCTATGTCCCTAGAGGGATTTCTAGGTCCCTAGAGGGATTTCTAGGTCCCTAGAGGGATTTCAATGTCCCTAGAGGGATTTCTTGGTCCCTAGAGGGATTTCTATGTCCCTAGAGAGATTTCTATGTCCCTAGAGAGATTTCTAGGTCCCTAGAGGGATTTCAATGTCCCTAGAAGGATTTCTAGGTCCCTAGAGGGATAGATTTCAATGTCCCTAGAGGGATTTCTAGGTCCCTAGAGGGATTTCTATGTCCCTAGAGGGATAGATTTCTATGTCCCTAGAGGGATTTCTATGTCGCTAGAGGGATTTCTATGTCCCTAGAGGGATTTCTAGGTCCCTAGAGGGATTTCTAGGTCCCTAGAGGGATTTCTAGGTCCCTAGAGGAATAGATTTCTATGTCCCTAGAGGGATTTCTATGTCACTAGAGAGATTTCTAGGTCCCTAGAGGGATTTCAATGTCCCTAGAGGGATTTCTAGGTCCCTAGAGGGATAGATTTCTAGGTCCCTAGAGGGATTTCTATGTCCCTAGAGGGATAGATTTCTAGGTCCCTAGAGGGATTTCTATGTCCCTAGAGGGATTTCTAGGTCCCTAGAGAGAGAGATTTCTATGTCCCTAGAGGGATTTCTAGGTCCCTAGAGGGATTTCTAGGTCCCTAGAGGGATTTCTAGGTCCCTAGAGGGATAGATTTCTATGTCCCTAGAGGGATTTCTATGTCCCTAGAGAGATTTCTAGGTCCCTAGAGGGATTTCTAGGTCCCTAGATTGATTTCTAGGTCCCTAGAGAGAGAGATTTCTATGTCCCTAGAGGGATTTCTAGGTCCCTAGAGGGATTTCTAGGTTCCTAGAGGGATTTCTAGGTCCCTAGAGGGATAGATTTCTATGTCCCTAGAGGGATTTCTATGTCCCTAGAGAGATTTCTATGTCCCTAGAGAGCTTTCTAGGTCCCTAGAGGGATTTCAATGTCCCTAGAGGGATTTCTAGGTCCCTAGAGGGATAGATTTCAATGTCCCTAGAGGGATTTCTAGGTCCCTAGAGGGATTTCTATGTCCCTAGAGGGATAGATTTCTATGTCCCTAGAGGGATTTCTATGTCGCTAGAGGGATTTCTATGTCCCTAGAGGGATTTCTAGGTCCCTAGAGGGATTTCTAGGTCCCTAGAGGGATTTCTAGGTCCCTAGAGGGATTTCTAGGTCCCTAGAGGGATTTCTAGGTCCCTAGAGGGATTTCTAGGTCCCTAGAGGGATTTCTAGGTCCCTAGAGGGATAGATTTCTATGTCCCTAGAGGGATTTCTATGTCCCTAGAGAGATTTCTATGTCCCTAGAGAGATTTCTAGGTCCCTAGAGGGATTTCAATGTCCCTAGAGGGATTTCTAGGTCCCTAGAGGGATAGATTTCAATGTCCCTAGAGGGATTTCTAGGTCCCTAGAGGGATTTCTATGTCCCTAGAGGGATAGATTTCTATGTCCCTAGAGGGATTTCTATGTCGCTAGAGGGATTTCTATGTCCCTAGAGGGATTTCTAGGTCCCTAGAGGGATTTCTAGGTCCCTAGAGGGATAGATTTCTATGTCCCTAGAGGGATTTCTATGTCACTAGAGAGATTTCTAGGTCCCTAGAGGGATTTCAATGTCCCTAGAGGGATTTCTAGGTCCCTAGAGGGATAGATTTCTAGGTCCCTAGAGGGATTTCTATGTCCCTAGAGGGATTTCAATGTCCCTAGAGGGATTTCTATGTCCCTAGAGGGATTTCTATGTCCCTAGAGGGATAGATTTCTATGTCCCTAGAGGGATTTCTATGTCCCTATAGGGATTTCTATGACCCTAGAGGGATTTCTATGTCCCTAGAGGGATTTCTATGTCGCTAGAGGGATTTCTATGTCGCTAGAGGGATTTCTAGGTCCCTAGAGGGATTTCTAGGTCCCTAGAGAGAGAGATTTCTATGTCCCTAGAGGGATTTCTAGGTCCCTAGAGAGAGAGATTTCTATGTCCCTAGAGGGATTTCTAGGTCCCTAGAGGGATTTCTAGGTCCCTAGAGGGATAGATTTCTATGTCCCTAGAGGGATTTCTATGTCCCTAGAGAGATTTCTAGGTCCCTAGAGGGATTTCTATGTCCCTAGAGGGATTTCTAGGTCCCTAGAGAGATTTCTAGGTCCCTAGAGCGATTTCAATGTCCCTAGAGGGATTTCTAGGTCCCTAGAGGGATTTCTAGGTCCCTAGAGGGATTTCTATGTCCCTAGAGGGATAGATTTCTATGTCCCTAGAGGGATTTCTATGTCCCTAGAGAGATTTCTAGGTCCCTAGAGGGATTTCTATGTCCCTAGAGGGATTTCTAGGTCCCTAGAGGGATTTCTAGGTCCCTAGAGGGATTTCAATGTCCCTAGAGGGATTTCTAGGTCCCTAGAGGGATTTCTATGTCCCTAGAGAGATTTCTATGTCCCTAGAGAGATTTCTAGGTCCCTAGAGGGATTTCAATGTCCCTAGAGGGATTTCTAGGTCCCTAGAGGGATAGATTTCAATGTCCCTAGAGGGATTTCTAGGTCCCTAGAGGGATTTCTATGTCCCTAGAGGGATAGATTTCTATGTCCCTAGAGGGATTTCTATGTCGCTAGAGGGATTTCTATGTCCCTAGAGGGATTTCTAGGTCCCTAGAGGGATTTCTAGGTCCCTAGAGGAATAGATTTCTATGTCCCTAGAGGGATTTCTATGTCACTAGAGAGATTTCTAGGTCCCTAGAGGGATTTCAATGTCCCTAGAGGGATTTCTAGGTCCCTAGAGGGATAGATTTCTAGGTCCCTAGAGGGATTTCTATGTCCCTAGAGGGATAGATTTCTAGGTCCCTAGAGGGATTTCTATGTCCCTAGAGTGATTTCTAGGTCCCTAGAGAGAGAGATTTCTATGTCCCTAGAGGGATTTCTAGGTCCCTAGAGGGATTTCTAGGTCCCTAGAGGGATTTCTAGGTCCCTAGAGGGATTTCTAGGTCCCTAGAGGGATAGATTTCTATGTCCCTAGAGGGATTTCTATGTCCCTAGAGAGATTTCTAGGTCCCTAGAGGGATTTCTAGGTCCCTAGATTGATTTCTAGGTCCCTAGAGAGAGAGATTTCTATGTCCCTAGAGGGATTTCTAGGTCCTTAGAGGGATTTCTAGGTTCCTAGAGGGATTTCTAGGTCCCTAGAGGGATTTCTAGGTCCCTAGAGGGATTTCTAGGTCCCTAGAGGGATAGATTTCTATGTCCCTAGAGGGATTTCTATGTCCCTAGAGAGATTTCTATGTCCCTAGAGAGATTTCTAGGTCCCTAGAGGGATTTCAATGTCCCTAGAGGGATTTCTAGGTCCCTAGAGGGATAGATTTCAATGTCCCTAGAGGGATTTCTAGGTCCCTAGAGGGATTTCTATGTCCCTAGAGGGATAGATTTCTATGTCCCTAGAGGGATTTCTATGTCGCTAGAGGGATTTCTATGTCCCTAGAGGGATTTCTAGGTCCCTAGAGGGATTTCTAGGTCCCTAGAGGGATTTCTAGGTCCCTAGAGGGATTTCTAGGTCCCTAGAGGGATTTCTAGGTCCCTAGAGGGATTTCTAGGTCCCTAGAGGGATTTCTAGGTCCCTAGAGGGATAGATTTCTATGTCCCTAGAGGGATTTCTATGTCCCTAGAGAGATTTCTATGTCCCTAGAGAGATTTCTAGGTCCCTAGAGGGATTTCAATGTCCCTAGAGGGATTTCTAGGTCCCTAGAGGGATAGATTTCAATGTCCCTAGAGGGATTTCTAGGTCCCTAGAGGGATTTCTATGTCCCTAGAGGGATAGATTTCTATGTCCCTAGAGGGATTTCTATGTCGCTAGAGGGATTTCTATGTCCCTAGAGGGATTTCTAGGTCCCTAGAGGGATTTCTAGGTCCCTAGAGGGATAGATTTCTATGTCCCTAGAGGGATTTCTATGTCACTAGAGAGATTTCTAGGTCCCTAGAGGGATTTCAATGTCCCTAGAGGGATTTCTAGGTCCCTAGAGGGATAGATTTCTATGTCCCTAGAGGGATAGATTTCTATGTCCCTAGAGGGATTTCTATGTCCCTATAGGGATTTCTATGTCCCTAGAGGGATTTCTATGTCCCTAGAGGGATTTCTATGTCGCTAGAGGGATTTCTATGTCGCTAGAGGGATTTCTAGGTCCTTAGAGGGATTTCTAGGTTCCTAGAGGGATTTCTAGGTCCCTAGAGGGATTTCTAGGTCCCTAGAGGGATTTCTAGGTCCTTAGAGGGATTTCTAGGTTCCTAGAGGGATTTCTAGGTCCCTAGAGGGATTTCTAGGTCCCTAGAGGGATTTCTAGGTCCCTAGAGGGATAGATTTCTATGTCCCTAGAGGGATTTCTATGTCCCTAGAGAGATTTCTATGTCCCTAGAGAGATTTCTAGGTCCCTAGAGGGATTTCAATGTCCCTAGAGGGATTTCTAGGTCCCTAGAGGGATAGATTTCAATGTCCCTAGAGGGATTTCTAGGTCCCTAGAGGGATTTCTATGTCCCTAGAGGGATAGATTTCTATGTCCCTAGAGGGATTTCTATGTCGCTAGAGGGATTTCTATGTCCCTAGAGGGATTTCTAGGTCCCTAGAGGGATTTCTAGGTCCCTAGAGGGATTTCTAGGTCCCTAGAGGGATTTCTAGGTCCCTAGAGGGATTTCTAGGTCCCTAGAGGGATTTCTAGGTCCCTAGAGGGATTTCTAGGTCCCTAGAGGGATAGATTTCTATGTCCCTAGAGGGATTTCTATGTCCCTAGAGAGATTTCTATGTCCCTAGAGAGATTTCTAGGTCCCTAGAGGGATTTCAATGTCCCTAGAGGGATTTCTAGGTCCCTAGAGGGATAGATTTCAATGTCCCTAGAGGGATTTCTAGGTCCCTAGAGGGATTTCTATGTCCCTAGAGGGATAGATTTCTATGTCCCTAGAGGGATTTCTATGTCGCTAGAGGGATTTCTATGTCCCTAGAGGGATTTCTAGGTCCCTAGAGGGATTTCTAGGTCCCTAGAGGGATAGATTTCTATGTCCCTAGAGGGATTTCTATGTCACTAGAGAGATTTCTAGGTCCCTAGAGGGATTTCAATGTCCCTAGAGGGATTTCTAGGTCCCTAGAGGGATAGATTTCTAGGTCCCTAGAGGGATTTCTATGTCCCTAAAGGGATTTCAATGTCCCTAGAGGGATTTCTATGTCCCTAGAGGGATTTCTATGTCCCTAGAGGGATAGATTTCTATGTCCCTAGAGGGATTTCTATGTCCCTATAGGGATTTCTATGTCCCTAGAGGGATTTCTATGTCCCTAGAGGGATTTCTATGTCGCTAGAGGGATTTCTATGTCGCTAGAGGGATTTCTAGGTCCCTTGAGGGATTTCTAGGTCCCTAGAGAGAGAGATTTCTATGTCCCTAGAGGGATTTCTAGGTCCCTAGAGAGAGAGATTTCTATGTCCCTAGAGGGATTTCTAGGTCCCTAGAGGGATTTCTAGGTCCCTAGAGGGATAGATTTCTATGTCCCTAGAGGGATTTCTATGTCCCTAGAGAGAATTCTAGGTCCCTAGAGGGATTTCTATGTCCCTAGAGGGATTTCTAGGTCCCTAGAGGGATTTCTAGGTCCCTAGAGGGATTTCAATGTCCCTAGAGGGATTTCTAGGTCCCTAGAGGGATTTCTATGTCCCTAGAGAGATTTCTATGTCCCTAGAGAGATTTCTAGGTCCCTAGAGGGATTTCAATGTCCCTAGAGGGATTTCTAGGTCCTTAGAGGGATAGATTTCAATGTCCCTAGAGGGATTTCTAGGTCCCTAGAGGGATTTCTATGTCCCTAGAGGGATAGATTTCTATGTCCCTAGAGGGATTTCTATGTCGCTAGAGGGATTTCTATGTCCCTAGAGGGATTTCTAGGTCCCTAGAGGGATTTCTAGGTCCCTAGAGGGATAGATTTCTATGTCCCTAGAGGGATTTCTATGTCACTAGAGAGATTTCTAGGTCCCTAGAGGGATTTCAATGTCCCTAGAGGGATTTCTAGGTCCCTAGAGGGATAGATTTCTAGGTCCCTAGAGGGATTTCTATGTCCCTAGAGGGATAGATTTCTAGGTCCCTAGAGGGATTTCTATGTCCCTAGAGGGATTTCTAGGTCCCTAGAGAGAGAGATTTCTATGTCCCTAGAGGGATTTCTAGGTCCCTAGTGGGATTTCTAGGTCCCTAGAGGGATTTCTAGGTCCCTAGAGGGATAGATTTCTATGTCCCTAGAGGGATTTCTATGTCCCTAGAGAGATTTCTAGGTCCCTAGAGGGATTTCTAGGTCCCTAGATTGATTTCTAGGTCCCTAGAGAGAGAGATTTCTATGTCCCTAGAGGGATTTCTAGGTCCCTAGAGGGATTTCTAGGTTCCTAGAGGGATTTCTAGGTCCCTAGAGGGATTTCTAGGTCCCTAGAGGGATTTCTAGGTCCCTAGAGGGATAGATTTCTATGTCCCTAGAGGGATTTCTATGTCCCTAGAGAGATTTCTATGTCCCTAGAGAGATTTCTAGGTCCCTAGAGGGATTTCAATGTCCCTAGAGGGATTTCTAGGCCCCTAGAGGGATAGATTTCAATGTCCCTAGAGGGATTTCTAGGTCCCTAGAGGGATTTCTATGTCCCTAGAGGGATAGATTTCTATGTCCCTAGAGGGATTTCTATGTCGCTAGAGGGATTTCTATGTCCCTAGAGGTATTTCTAGGTCCCTAGAGGGATTTCTAGGTCCCTAGAGGGATAGATTTCTATGTCCCTAGAGGGATTTCTATGTCACTAGAGAGATTTCTAGGTCCCTAGAGGGATTTCAATGTCCCTAGAGGGATTTCTAGGTCCCTAGAGGGATAGATTTCTAGGTCCCTAGAGGGATTTCTATGTCCCTAGAGGGATTTCAATGTCCCTAGAGGGATTTCTATGTCCCTAGAGGGATTTCTATGTCCCTAGAGGGATAGATTTCTATGTCCCTAGAGGGATTTCTATGTCCCTATAGGGATTTCTATGTCCCTAGAGGGATTTCTATGTCCCTAGAGGGATTTCTATGTCCCTAGAGGGATTTCCATGTCGCTAGAGGTATTTCTATGTCGCTAGAGGGATTTCTAGGTCCCTAGAGGGATTTCTAGGTCCCTAGAGAGAGAGATTTCTATGTCCCTAGAGGGATTTCTAGGTCCCTAGAGAGAGAGATTTCTTTGTCCCTAGAGGGATTTCTAGGTCCCTAGAGGGATTTCTAGGTCCCTAGAGGGATAGATTTATATGTCCCTAGAGGGATTTCTATGTCCCTAGAGAGATTTCTAGGTCCCTAGAGGGATTTCTATGTCCCTAGAGGGATTTCTAGGTCCCTAGAGGGATTTCTAGGTCCCTAGAGGGATTTCAATGTCCCTAGAGGGATTTCTAGGTCACTAGAGGGATTGCTAGGTCCCTAGAGGGATTTCTATGTCCCTAGAGGGATAGATTTCTATGTCCCTAGAGGGATTTCTATGTCCCTAGAGGGATTTCTATGTCCCTAGAGGGATTTCTAGGTCCCTAGAGGGATTTCTATGTCCCTAGAGGGATAGATTTATATGTCCCTAGAGGGATTTCTATGTCCATAGAGGGATTTCTATGTCCCTAGAGGGATTTCTAGGTCCCTAGAGGGATTTCTAGGTCCCTAGAGGGATAGATTTCTATGTCCCTAGAGGGATTTCTATGTCACTAGAGAGATTTCTAGGTCCCTAGAGGGATTTCAATGTCCCTAGAGGGATTTCTAGGTCCCTAGAGGGATAGATTTCTAGGTCCCTAGAGGGATTTCTATGTCCCTAGAGGGATTTCAATGTCCCTAGAGGGATTTCTATGTCCCTAGAGGGATTTCTATGTCCCTAGAGGGATAGATTTCTATGTCCCTAGAGGGATTTCTATGTCCCTATAGGGATTTCTATGTCCCTAGAGGGATTTCTATGTCCCTAGAGGGATTTCTATGTCCCTAGAGGGATTTCTATGTCGCTAGAGGGATTTCTATGTCGCTAGAGGGATTTCTAGGTCCCTAGAGGGATTTCTAGGTCCCTAGAGAGAGAGATTTCTATGTCCCTAGAGGGATTTCTAGGTCCCTAGAGAGAGAGATTTCTATGTCCCTAGAGGGATTTCTAGGTCCCTAGAGGGATTTCTAGGTCCCTAGAAGGATTTCTAGGTCCCTAGAGGGATAGATTTCTATGTCCCTAGAGGGATTTCTATGTCCCTAGAGAGATTTCTAGGTCCCTAGAGGGATTTCTAGGTCCCTAGAGGGATAGATTTCTATGTCCCTAGAGGGATTTCTAGGTCCCTAGAGGGATTTCTAGGTCCCTAGAGGGATTTCTAGGTCCCTAGAGGGATTTCTATGTCCCTAGAGGGATAGATTTCTATGTCCCTAGAGGGATTTCTATGTCCCTAGAGGGATTTCTATGTCCCTAGAGGGATTTCTAGGTCCCTAGAGGGATTTCTATGTCCCTAGAGGGATAGATTTATATGTCCCTAGAGGGATTTCTATGTCCATAGAGGGATTTCTATGTCCCTAGAGGGATTTCTAGGTCCCTAGAGGGATAGATTTCTATGTCCCTAGAGGGATTTCTAGGTCCCTAGAGGGATTTCTATGTCCCTAGAGCGATAGATTTCTATGTCCCTAGAGGGATTTCTATGTCGCTAGAGGGATTTCTATGTCGCTAGAGGGATTTCTAGGTCCCTAGAGGGATTTCTAGGTCCCTAGAGAGAGAGATTTCTATGTCCCTAGAGGGATTTCTAGGTCCCTAGAGAGAGAGATTTCTATGTCCCTAGAGGGATTTCTAGGTCCCTAGAGGGATTTCTAGGTCCCTAGAGGGATAGATTTCTAGGTCCCTAGAGGGATTTCAATGTCCCTAGAGGGATTTCTAGGTCCCTAGAGGGATAGATTTCTAGGTCCCTAGAGGGATTTCAATGTCCCTAGAGGGATTTCTAGGTCCCTAGAGGGATTTCAATGTCCCTAGAGGGATTTCTAGGTCCCTAGAGGGATAGATTTCTAGGTCCCTAGAGGGATTTCTATGTCCCTAGAGGGATTTCTATGTCCCTAGAGGGATTTCTATGTCCCTAGAGGGATTTCTATGTCCCTAGAGGGATAGATTTCTATGTCCCTAGAGGGATTTCTATGTCCCTAGAGGGATTTCTAGGTCCCTAGAGAGAGAGATTTCTATGTCCCTAGAGGGATTTCTAGGTCCCTAGAGGGATTTCTAGGTCCCTAGAGGGATTTCTAGGTCCCTAGAGGGATTTCTAGGTCCCTAGAGGGATTTCTAGGTCCCTAGAGGGATAGATTTCTATGTCCCTAGAGGGATTTCTATGTCCCTAGAGGGATTTCTAGGTCCCTAGAGGGATTTCTATGTCCCTAGAGCGATAGATTTCTATGTCCCTAGAGGGATTTCTATGTCGCTAGAGGGATTTCTATGTCGCTAGAGGGATTTCTAGGTCCCTAGAGGGATTTCTAGGTCCCTAGAGAGAGAGATTTCTATGTCCCTAGAGGGATTTCTAGGTCCCTAGAGGGATTTCTAGGTCCCTAGAGGGATAGATTTCTAGGTCCCTAGAGGGATAGATTTCTAGGTCCCTAGAGGGATTTCAATGTCCCTAGAGGGATTTCTAGGTCCCTAGAGGGATAGATTTCTAGGTCCCTAGAGGGATTTCAATGTCCCTAGAGGGATTTCTAGGTCCCTAGAGGGATTTCAATGTCCCTAGAGGGATTTCTAGGTCCCTAGAGGGATAGATTTCTAGGTCCCTAGAGGGATTTCTATGTCCCTAGAGGGATTTCTATGTCCCTAGAGGGATTTCTATGTCCCTAGAGGGATTTCTATGTCCCTAGAGGGATAGATTTCTATGTCCCTAGAGGGATTTCTAGGTCCCTAGAGGGATTTCTAGGTCCCTAGAGGGATTTCTATGTCCCTAGAGGGATAGATTTCTATGTCCCTAGAGGGATTTCTATGTCCCTAGAGGGATTTCTATGTCCCTAGAGGGATTTCTAGGTCCCTAGAGGGATTTCTATGTCCCTAGAGGGATAGATTTATATGTCCCTAGAGGGATTTCTATGTCCATAGAGGGATTTCTATGTCCCTAGAGGGATTTCTAGGTCCCTAGAGGGATAGATTTCTATGTCCCTAGAGGGATTTCTAGGTCCCTAGAGGGATTTATATGTCCCTAGAGCGATAGATTTCTATGTCCCTAGAGGGATTTCTATGTCGCTAGAGGGATTTCTATGTCGCTAGAGGGATTTCTAGGTCCCTAGAGGGATAGATTTCTAGGTCCCTAGAGGGATTTCAATGTCCCTAGAGGGATTTCTAGGTCCCTAGAGGGATTTCTAGGTCCCTAGAGGGATAGATTTCTAGGTCCCTAGAGGGATTTCAATGTCCCTAGAGGGATTTCTAGGTCCCTAGAGGGATTTCAATGTCCCTAGAGGGATTTCTAGGTCCCTAGAGAGATAGATTTCTAGGTCCCTAGAGGGATTTCTATGTCCCTAGAGGGATTTCTATGTCCCTAGAGGGATTTCTATGTCCCTAGAGGGATTTCTATGTCCCTAGAGGGATAGATTTCTATGTCCCTAGAGGGATTTCTATGTCCCTAGAGGGATTTCTAGGTCCCTAGAGAGAGAGATTTCTATGTCCCTAGAGGGATTTCTAGGTCCCTAGAGGGATTTCTAGGTCCCTAGAGGGATTTCTAGGTCCCTAGAGGGATTTCTAGGTCCCTAGAGGGATTTCTAGGTCCCTAGAGGGATAGATTTCTATGTCCCTAGAGGGATTTCTATGTCCCTAGAGAGATTTCTATGTCCCTAGAGAGATTTCTAGGTCCCTAGAGGGATTTCAATGTCCCTAGAGGGATTTCTAGGTCCCTAGAGGGATAGATTTCAATGTCCCTAGAGGGATTTCTAGGTCCCTAGAGGGATAGATTTCTAGGTCCCTAGAGGGATTTCAATGTCCCTAGAGGGATTTCTAGGTCCCTAGAGGGATTTCAATGTCCCTAGAGGGATTTCTAGGTCCCTAGAGGGATTTATAGGTCCCTAGATTGATTTCTAGGTCCCTAGAGGGATAGATTTCTATGTCCCTAGAGGGATTTCTATGTCACTAGAGAGATTTCTAGGTCCCTAGAGGGATTTCAATGTCCCTAGAGGGATTTCTATGTCCCTAGAGGGATTTCAATGTCCCTAGAGGGATTTCTAGGTCCCTAGAGGGATTTCTATGTCCCTAGAGGGATAGATTTCTATGTCCCTAGAGGGATTTCTATGTCCCTAGAGGGATTTCTATGTCCCTAGAGGGATTTCAATGTCCCTAGAGGGATTTCTAGGTCCCTAGAGGGATTTCTATGTCCCTAGAGGGATTTCTATGTCCCTAGAGGGATAGATTTCTATGTCCCTAGAGGGATTTCTATGTCCCTATAGGGATTTCTATGTCCCTAGAGGGATTTCTATGTCCCTAGAGGGATTTCTAGGTCCCTAGAGGGATAGATTTCTAGGTCCCTAGAGGGATTTCTATGTCCCTAGAGGGATTTCTAGGTCCCTAGAGAGAGAGATTTCTATGTCCCTAGAGGGATTTCTAGGTCCCTAGAGGGATTTCTAGGTCCCTAGAGGGATTTCTAGGTCCCTAGAGGGATAGATTTCTATGTCCCTAGAGGGATTTCTATGTCCCTAGAGAGATTTCTAGGTCCCTAGAGGGATTTCTAGGTCCCTAGATTGATTTCTAGGTCCCTAGAGGGATAGATTTCTATGTCCCTAGAGGGATTTCTATGTCACTAGAGAGATTTCTAGGTCCCTAGAGGGATTTCAATGTCCCTAGAGGGATTTCTATGTCCCTAGAGGGATTTCAATGTCCCTAGAGGGATTTCTAGGTCCCTAGAGGGATTTCTATGTCCCTAGAGGGATAGATTTCTATGTCCCTAGAGGGATTTCTATGTCCCTAGAGGGATTTCTATGTCCCTAGAGGGATTTCAATGTCCCTAGAGGGATTTCTAGGTCCCTAGAGGGATTTCTATGTCCCTAGAGGGATTTCTATGTCCCTAGAGGGATAGATTTCTATGTCCCTAGAGGGATTTCTATGTCCCTATAGGGATTTCTATGTCCCTAGAGGGATTTCTATGTCCCTAGAGGGATTTCTATGTCGCTAGAGGGATTTCTATGTCGCTAGAGGGATTTCTAGGTCCCTAGAGGGATTTCTAGGTCCCTAGAGAGAGAGATTTCTATGTCCCTAGAGGGATTTCTAGGTCCCTAGAGAGAGAGATTTCTATGTCCCTAGAGGGATTTCTAGGTCCCTAGAGGGATTTCTAGGTCCCTAGAGGGATAGATTTCTATGTCCCTAGAGGGATTTCTATGTCCCTAGAGAGATTTCTAGGTCCCTAGAGGGATTTCTATGTCCCTAGAGGGATTTCTAGGTCCCTAGAGGGATTTCAATGTCCCTAGAGGGATTTCTAGGTCCCTAGAGGGATTTCTAGGTCCCTAGAGGGATTTCTATGTCCCTAGAGGGATAGATTTCTATGTCCCTAGAGGGATTTCTATGTCCCTAGAGGGATTTCTATGTCCCTAGAGGGATTTCTAGGTCCCTAGAGGGATTTCTATGTCCCTAGAGGGATAGATTTATATGTCCCTAGAGGGATTTCTATGTCCATAGAGGGATTTCTATGTCCCTAGAGGGATTTCTAGGTCCCTAGAGGGATAGATTTCTATGTCCCTAGAGGGATTTCTAGGTCCCTAGAGGGATTTCTATGTCCCTAGAGCGATAGATTTCTATGTCCCTAGAGGGATTTCTAGGTCCCTAGAGGGATTTCTATGTCGCTAGAGGGATTTCTAGGTCCCTAGAGGGATAGATTTCTAGGTCCCTAGAGGGATTTCAATGTCCCTAGAGGGATTTCTAGGTCCCTAGAGGGATAGATTTCTAGGTCCCTAGAGGGATTTCAATGTCCCTAGAGGGATTTCTAGGTCCCTAGAGGGATTTCAATGTCCCTAGAGGGATTTCTAGGTCCCTAGAGGGATAGATTTCTAGGTCCCTAGAGGGATTTCTATGTCCCTAGAGGGATTTCTATGTCCCTAGAGGGATTTCTATGTCCCTAGAGGGATAGATTTCTATGTCCCTAGAGGGATTTCTATGTCCCTAGAGGGATTTCTAGGTCCCTAGAGAGAGAGATTTCTATGTCCCTAGAGGGATTTCTAGGTCCCTAGAGGGATTTCTAGGTCCCTAGAGGGATTTCTAGGTCCCTAGAGGGATTTCTAGGTCCCTAGAGGGATAGATTTCTATGTCCCTAGAGGGATTTCTATGTCCCTAGAGAGATTTCTATGTCCCTAGAGAGATTTCTAGGTCCCTAGAGGGATTTCAATGTCCCTAGAGGGATTTCTAGGTCCCTAGAGGGATAGATTTCAATGTCCCTAGAGGGATTTCTAGGTCCCTAGAGGGATTTCTATGTCCCTAGAGGGATAGATTTCTATGTCCCTAGAGGGATTTCTATGTCGCTAGAGGGATTTCTATGTCCCTAGAGGGATTTCTAGGTCCCTAGAGGGATTTCTAGGTCCCTAGAGGGATAGATTTCTATGTCCCTAGAAAGAATTTCTATGTCACTAGAGAGATTTCTAGGTCCCTAGAGGGATTTCAATGTCCCTAGAGGGATTTCTAGGTCCCTAGAGGGATAGATTTCTAGGTCCCTAGAGGGATTTCTATGTCCCTAGAGGGATTTCTAGGTCCCTAGAGAGAGAGATTTCTATGTCCCTAGAGGGATTTCTAGGTCCCTAGAGGGATTTCTAGGTCCCTAGAGGGATTTCTAGGTCCCTAGAGGGATTTCTAGGTCCCTAGAGGGATAGATTTCTATGTCCCTAGAGGGATTTCTATGTCACTAGAGAGATTTCTAGGTCCCTAGATCCTAGACACCAACTCCGGCCAACCCGGACTTCCCGGCGAAGGGTAAGTAGTTCGGGGGTCCGGACGCACCGCTTTTATGACTGTCATTGGATGACCGGTGAAGATTCTACTATAGGAGTAACCCCTAACACAGCATAGCTGGGGGGCCTCAAACGGGCCCCTATGCAGCACTCAGTAGCTCGGCCTAGTGGTTCGCTGGGAAGGCCCAGGACCCTATTCAAAGGACTCTTTATAGTAAATCGAGTGTGTCAGAAGTTCGCGACTCCCTCACCTTGAGAAAAGCTATATAGAGCTTCTTAAATATGAATAGAGGCATCCTATCGGCGACTTCCTGCGCGGCCGCTGCCGACGCCACGTTATGAGTTACCCGAAGCATACATTGTTTCGCCACCGCACTATTAGTTAGCGGCGAGGATAAATAACCTCGGGCGGTCGTAACGCGTTGAGGCCCACGGCCAATCGCGCTGCGCCGCCCGATATACAAATCGCGGGCCTGCTTCAAACTATGTGGGGCTACTCCCGAGCCGACGGCCGGGCAGCAGTCCCCGAGGCAGAGCCCTCAGCCGCCCCTGACCAGGGTGAAGATGGCTGTAAAGTCCAGACGCTTCACGGCGCGCCTCGGCCACCCCGGCCAACCGTCGAGTGGCGGGTGTCCCACCCCGGGTATAACCCGGTGGTCGGCCCCTCCAGCTCTTATGGCGGATATTAGGCCGGGAACCGGAGGGACAGCGCCGTGGGCGGACTCGGACCTTATATCACATCATATGTACAACATATGATAAATTTGTAACGGAGGGGCCTTATGGCGAAGCGGGGTCGCAGTAACCCATCTTCCCGGCTCCTCCCTGGTTGATCCTGCCAGTAGTTATATGCTTGTCTCAAAGCTTAAGCCATGCAAGTCTCAGTACGAGCTGACTTAAAGTGAAACCGCAAAAGGCTCAGTAAACCGGTCATAGTTTACTGGATATAT